>JAABNY020000108.1:30948476-30966647 GCA_015164015.2 Brevimyrus niger | reverse complement strand
GACACCCTGGATGGGATGCCAGTCTATGACAGGGCAGGGGACACCCTGGATGGGATGCCAGTCTATGACAGGGCAGGAGACACCCTGGATGGGATGCCAGTCTATGACAGGACACAGGGCTGGGGACACCCTGGATGGGATGCCAGTCTATGACAGGGCAGGGGACACCCTGGATGGGATGCCAGTCTATGACAGGGCAGGGGACACCCTGGATGGGATGCCAGCCCAATAAGAAAACAGAGTAGCCACAGGAGACCTGAATGACACAAGGAGCACATTTAACCAGTGTGAGAAACATCAGGACTGCTGTCGCACAGCTATGGGAGCATCTACATCCTAGTGCATGTCCCAGGCAGCCATGTGCATCTGAAATCCAGCCTCTATCAAACTAGCACTTGGAGTCTTACCCACAGGAAGAGTGTGGCATAAAAAAATCCGGATTCGACCCAAAACGACGTGCAGGACCGCAATACAGCAGGAAAAAAAACAAGTATTAGCTATTTTTGCAGCAGTACTCTTAACGGTGACATCTAAAAGTGGTGTGTCACTTAGCAGGTTACAACCGGTGTGCCTGTGATTAGAAGATCGCCAGCTCAGATCCCAGTGACGTCACCACTGGGCCCATGAGCAAGACGCTCTACTCCCAAATGGTCCAAGAACCGGCTTTGGATATATATGCATCTGCTAAATGTAATAATATAAACGGCATGGACCCCGAGGCTCTTGACAGGTGCAGTCGTCTTACTCAGATGAATGATGCGAACGCTGCTTCTGGGTAGTAAATCAAGTACCACGTGCTTCAGACAGCCTGGACCACAAACACTGCACACGTCCACTCTCTAGAGCAATATACACACACAGGGCATTTCAGGACAGCACGCGAAGCACCGACAACTTTAAAAGCACCAGCTGCACGCGTGGCAGAAAGTAAGGGAAGGAGAGGCCGCTGATCAGGAGCAGCTTCCCGACTGCAGGCTTTTAAGGATTTCAAATGGCGACGCGGCTGTGGCAATGGCTCATGTACAGAAAACAGGTGCTGGAGATGTGTTGCGTGATGCGTGTTGCGCGTTCGTCTTCACCGAGTGTCAGATTTTGCTCTCGCTGCCTGTGATGTCTGCCACTGTGACTCTCTCCAAATGCGCTTTAAATTCCAAATGAACAACCTGACCTAGCTGGGAAGAGCATGACCGACAGAACAGCAGTACAAAGCCACCGAAGACAGGGACACAGGCACACGCGACAGTCAGAGGGGGCTCCACAGCACAAACTAGCATCATGACCTGGAAAAGTACTTCATCTCATTTTCCCTTCAGATGTCATTGATTTCATGCAACATATATAGATAATGAAACAGAAATAGACATTGTCTGGCAGTGCCAGAAAGGCCCCCTTGTCGCAAAGTGAACAAACATTTCATGCGTTACTGAAAAAAATGATAGAGAAAAAAAACCTTTAACCAAATGTAATTCAAAATGGACAGACAACCTGGCCCCTCACAATAACAATTCAATAACTTTATACTAAAACAGCATAACTGATATTAATACACAGCTAATCCTAGAAGTATGATTAATACACATTTTTGTATTCAATGCAGCAGTCCAACTAAGTAAAAAAAAAAAAAAAATAGTTTGTTAACATTTCACTGTGATGATTTATTACAATTATCACTATTGTAATTATAAAGCAGTAATATACGTTTTGTAGTACAGCTCATTTACGAATGGATAAACATTCATTATGCAGCTGGGAAGGAGCTGCTTATGCAGTCATCTTCCGTAATCCCACACGAAATGATGCCCTCTAAATGATACTTAAATGAAGAAAAAGTGAGATGGGAGAAAGGTGAGAAAGACTACAGGAGAAGTTTCAGAGAAACATATTTCTACTTTGAAATGTCCTATGATTGCATGTTTTACAATCCAATTTAAACAATAATAATAACTATCCTTAAATCTCTAATGTACCTAAAGGATGACCTACAAGTTAACACTCCTGTGCTGCTGTTTCTTTCAACTTTAAGTCTGATTTATATCAAATATAAAATAACAATAACCTAATATATTAAAAACGGCACATTTACCTTACAATTCCCTGGCTACAGGTTTAAATGCAGCCCTAGTTTCTGTTTCCCATGCCTGGATGACTCTGCAGCCCAGCTCGGTGTAAATTAGTCAAACTGCAACACAGTCAAGACGCGGCCAAGTGCAGCGCGGACAGGCTGCAGGCATTTGCTCACACGCAATAACGAGCAGCTTGGGGGAATTCCAGAGGAGCACCACTGTCATGGAGAATCAACTGGAAAAACATACCAAGCCAAAACAAAGCCAATTTACAATCAAAGGCACTCAAATTTCTTAAACTGCTATGGGACTCTACAAATAAGAATCTGTGCAAAGAAAGGTCCTCAGGTCAGCATTTCGGGTTTATTAATTCATACAAAGCACTTAAAGAAAATAAACAAGCAATTTCTGTCACAGCTTGTTTTTTTACGTGGTGTTTAACATTTACGAAATATTGCATCAGAGACATGCACCACTTGGCAATATTAACACTGAAGAGACTGATTTCATCTGGTCATGTACTTGTAGTTTATTTTGTGTGTGTGTGTGTGTGTGTACAAGAAAAAGAACTCTTCATCCGGTGATAGTTGCCACACAAAGGATCGACATTTCAGCCCTGAAGATGATTCCATGAGCTGTAGTCTAATGCAGACCTCCTGATGTCCCTGTGACAATTTGAGGTTCAAATGGAATGACTCACTCAAGTCATTATATATATATATATATATAATGTATATTACATTACACATGATCACAAACACAAACCCGCATGATGGAGAGTAGAGACAGCTTCTTTAATAATAAATCACAGCAACATCGCTTATCTCTCTTTACTTCAGATAACTGGCCCTTTGTAAACTTCAAGGTATCCCACATACGTTGACAGGCAACCACACTTCTTATACATGTTAAGGCATTTAGCTGCTCTTGTGAAATCATATGATGAGTTCATTTTACCTCAGAGGTTGAAACTGGGAACTGAGGTCACACAAGAAAACAGAATTCCAGTACAGCAAGTCGGAAAGCCAGGGACCCATCTCAAAAAGCAAGAATTCTTGCTTACTCAGATAACTTGATAGTAAGGATTGCCCGATGCACATTTTTTCAGTGCCTAACCGATTCCGATACACAACTGCCGATACCGATACATATTCCGATAAAAGAGCACTTTCTACTTTGTTATACTCTGATATATTAATTCTTTTAAGCTAGTAAATACAGATGGAAAAAATGTACAACAAAAATATTTAATTAGGCTCCTACAAACATACATAATGTACTGTTCCACCTCATTTGTATGTCTTGTTTTTAGAGTTTTTGAGGCATTTGCAGTTAAATATGAATAACTACAAAACAAGTATACACAAGTGGCGAATGCTTAAAATTTTAATTTTTTTCCCATTGGCGTCAGCTCAGTTACACTTTATTGCGATGGCAGCCCCTCTTGTATCACAAGCTGGAGCGACTCGCAAGTCATTAATTGTTTTTTGTCTCAGTTGCGTATGCTTTGTTAAGTGGGATTGTCCATTAAACGCTAATCGCTGCGCTACTGATTTCTGTTAAAAGCATAAAATACTCCCAAGATCATCACGTCTTGTCTTATGCTCCTTGTACTGCGGACGGCATGCGCATGATGTCAGAGCAGGCGGAAGTCACTGTACTCACACCCACTAAATAGCAAAAAAGACCGATAGCGTTCGATTTGAATGCTGCAAAAAATACATGTAAAATGGAAAAGAGCTGTCGTGTGATTGATTGTACAAATAGATTTAACACAAAATAGGAGCTATCTTTTTAGAGCCAAAATCTACATCTCGTACAGCTAGTGTATGCCTGCATTACAGCCTGTTTGGACTTTTCCAGAAGATAAAAATTTTGCAACATCACCTTGGTGTTTAGACATTGGTGCATAGACATTTTTAATCTCGGGTCTCAAAGATGAGTCTAAAAATCCTTTAAAAGCAACTACTTGACTTGCATTACACCTACTTTGCAGACACGTTTATCCAAAGCAACGTACATTTTTGAGAAAGCAGGGTCAGCCTGCTTTCCAGAAGAGGCAGTGACATGGTTAAATATATTTTGGTATACTCATAGCTTTGACTCACTCTGAATTGAAGTGACATATATGGTCACTCTACTGTGACTGAGGTACTTAAGACCCATAAACAGGCACGCAGATACAAACGTGGGGACTATGTAGAACTTTTATTAGACAAACATTTCAAAGAATCCAAAAGCAGAATTTCTGGCTGAATTTCTCATTCTGGTCTGGTGGCGATCGCTCAAACGCAGTCCGTAAAATGAATCGGACGTGGTGAAAAGAAATACAGTGGTACCTCGGTTCTCGAACTTAATCCGTTCTGGACTCCAGATAGAATCCTAAAAAGTTTGAGTTCTGATCAAATTTTTCCTATAAGAAATAATGGAAAACCAATTAATTGGTTCCCGGCCTTCCAAAATTACACCTAAATATGTCCCCCCCCCCACAAAAAAAATGAACAGGATAAAACAAGAGCATTTTTTTCTTAATGGCTTCCAAAACGATAAAGATCTTATCCCAAAATTACCCCTGTTCCACCCCGATCGTCCCCTCTTTAACCTCATGTGGGATCCACATGTTATCAGCTGTTTCTGGTTGTTCTCATTAGTCTTCTGTATTAAGTCCGCGTTTCAGTTTATTTCTCCAGCCTGGGTGCGTTGATACCGCTGACTTAAGGCAACGCATTCTGATCCTGACGCAATGCATTATGGTTAGATACATTGCGACCTCTCACCCGACTGCACAAACTGGAACCGCCTCTGTGACGAGAGACCTGAAGAGTTTAGTTGCATGCATGACATTTGTATCCCAGGCAGTTCCGATGCGTAATCTGTTATTTCTCCCGAATATCGCGTAAAGCAGTGGGAACTGGTTTTCAGTTAATTTACCTGGTAAAATAAAGTTTAAATAAATGACACAAATGCTCTAATAGTACACGTAAGTTAGTTTATTTATTAATCTATTATTATTTATTTATTATTATTTATTGTTAGTTACTGTAATGTTGTGCTGCTTTATTTTGTTAATCGTCCAGTCTGTGAAGAAGGTATTCAAGTAAGAATTGCATTATAGTACTCATTTCCTGGCACATACAATTTATATTAGGTCAGAATTCACGGTTCGGCTTCTGATATTCAGATGGAGTCCTGGGTCAAACTGGTTTGTTTGACTTTCAAGAAATTTGAGTTCTAGCGAGAATCGAGGTACCACTGAATTACCAGTATCAGGCTGGGTCATGAAAATGTTGTGAAATGAAGTGGAACAAAATCGGGACATTGTTGTCAAATATGCCGTAAAGTATATTGCTGCACATGCAGAATCAGATATTTCACAAAGTTATCTGTAAATATTTGTTGGGTCATTGATGACACTTCCAAGGGTAATACAACAAACCTGAGAAGGGTGCAGCTGCAGAACACTGGGCCACCTATTAGGAGGACCTCCACTGTGGGGCTGGACATCACATGACCTGTACATGTTGCCCACAAGAGTACTCAGTTGGCTGAACATCAGGGTAGCTAGTACCTTTTTCCCTTTTAAAGCGATATTTCACACTGAAATAGCAAATTTAAAATAGACTATTAACATGCGTTCCCAATGTTGGACTAATATCACAGAAATAGCAAATGCATATTTTAAGAGAGACTCAAAGTCAGCTCCCTGATGTTGAAATAACGTAACATCCAGCACTGGAGGTCCTTCTAGAGGCGATCACCCAGTGTTCTGCAGCCGGATTTATTTATTAATTACCATTTAGAAAACAGTGTCTTTAATGTAATATCGTGCTTTAAATAATGCTAACAGATAAGTACTTGGCTTGTTCAAATCTGAGCATTCTTGACAAAACATCTAAAAATTTCGAACAAAGAACGTAATTCAGATTGTGGATCACAATTCTGTGTTATAAAGAATTGACACAATGTATTTTTTTGGGATGATCGTCTGCTCCTATTTCTAACCAAAATAGTCTAGGACATGAATTATGTTTATTGCTTATTATTTTTTCCACTGTAGCTGGAGGTTATATGAGCATAAATATAATAAGTTTCACTCACACAGAGTGTCTGACATACACACACACACAATGCACTATTGAAATGCAACATGTAAAGTGTGTTAAAAAAAAACAAAACAAAAAAAACAGATTGTCTCTCTTCTCCCAGTTTGGGAATGTCTGCCACAAAGTAGTTTGTTAAAAACACCCCCCCACACACCACCACCGATTTCTCACTGTGTTTGCTTCACTGACAGCTTGAAACCTCAATAATAATTCATTACCAGCTTGCTGGATCCTGATTCACTCTCTCAGCCGCTAAGAGACGGCACGGTGCCCCACAGTGTTTGATAGATTTCTCCACAAGCTACCTAAGTCACAGTTGAGGCCTACCAGCTGCCAGTAAATCATATGGCCGTGTTTAGAGCAACTCAGACCTCTCTCAATGCAGCACTGCTTCACAAAGGACCCTGTTATTAAGCACACACACAACCATAAACGTATTTATATAGCATTCAGGGCAGCAAAATCTGAAATCTGACTCTCAGTGACAGTAATACCTTTTTTGTCATTTGTACAAGTATGAATGCAGATAGATTAGAATTATTCTTCTGCATGCACGCATGCAGGCGCATGAGCTCGCGCACACACACACACACACGCGCACACACAGGTGGGGGTGTAGTTTTAGGTGGACTGCCCATCTGGCATGTCGGGCATTTCCTGGGTGAGACGACTGGTGTGTGGGCCATCAAATATTAATTGCTCAGCACGAGTTCTCACTGGGATCCCTGCAGTCGGCAAAATTACCTATGAAGGATCTCAAATGCTAGGGTTGAAATTTTGTCCCAGCCCGGCCCTGGGTTGCCCATTTATCAGGCACCACTGGAACAACTAGGAGTTAAGGGTCTCAGTTAAAGGCCCAGCATCAGCATCAGTGGGCCAGCCCTGGGATTCAAACCAACACAACGACGTTCCCTGCTGGGGGGATGCTCCCATCTGACCCTGTGACCCGGTATACTTAGATACACAACAATAATACAAACAATAAAACAGGAATGGCTTTTCTCCTTTTAAAGCTGCCTCCCCGTCCTCCTCCAACAATAAAACCATAGTTAGGTGCAGTACCTGAGTACACAAACTGCACGGTGCGGGGAATTGAAAACGCGGCTTTACACAGAGTGTTTCTGACAACAGAGAGCCCCCTGAAGGAGGTGCTGACATCTGTAAGACTTTACGGCGGGTGGCAGCCACAGCTGCCTGACGGTTTGATGGAAACGTCCATAATTCACACCACTGTTCACCTGACTGGCACAGCTGTCCGGGCACCTAGAGTGGGACATCCAGCCGGCAGACGCTAATGAATCCTGGCCACTGGAATGCCAGCCTGGAGCGCAGAATCCAGTCAGACTCAATCTGCACTGATCTGTACGGATTTGTACCATTGCCTATATTTTACAATCTATTTTATTATTGTTTTTTCTGTCTCGTCTGAATCAAGTCAAATATGTCAATTCAAGTAAAGCTTCACTGGCATATGACTGAATCACAGTGAAATGAAATGGCGTTTCTCCTGTACCCACGATGCAACATTCATGACAGGACAGACATTACAGGGCTGAAGACAGTTATAGAATAATTCATTTAATGCAAAATGTTCCTTGACAATGATCAATAACATATGCACCACAAGACCGATTCCAAGTACCTGTAGGTGTATCTGGCCAATAAAATGAATTCTGGTTCTGATTACCAGTGCCACAACGAAGCTGAATTTATGTCATGTGACTGCAAAATGATGGACTGTGGTCACTGCAGCCCCACTGAAAGGCCGACTTCTGTTATCCGTCTCTGGAGTGCTGCTCACAGGTAAAAAGCAGGGCAGGTGGAACATCAGCGCAGACAGCAGACATGTGACACACAGGACACGGAGACTGAATTAGAAATATATGCAGATACATATAGCGTATTCATACTCCTGCCCTCTGGGAGGCGCTACCAGTGCATCTGCACCTGGTTCAGGAATAATTTCTTTGAACAAGCCATCAGTTTGCTAAATAGTTAGTGGGCTACATTTGTCCACCCACTGCATTGTACTGCACACTGTTAAAACTACACTTCTGCAATATATCAATATTTATTTTCCCGTGCTGTGGTATATGTACATCCCTATCACCACTGTTTTGTCCTGTACCGTGCTACTGTCTGTCTTGTACAGCACTGCTGTCTGTCCTATATCACGGTGCACCTTGATATAGGACCTTGCAACTACCCCCTACCCCACAAGAATTTCATACATGATAATGAAACTTGGAACGTGATTTTTTTCACAATGCACACAGACAGAAAAATCCCTCTAAAAAGTGCCATTCTCCCTAGAGTCAGAATTAAGGTCTCTTGCCACCTTTGGTGACGTGGCACGCAGCGTGTAGACTGACAGACACAGGTAGCTTGCGCTTTAAGGGCACAGCAGTCACGAGGCAATATGGAGCAATCATAGAAGAATGAGGGACAATGGGGTGAGCGGACGGAGCAGTAATGTTTAAATCCAACCCATCATTAGAGACTCATTATGTACAACCTAGCCATAATTATGCTCTATGTACCTGTAATGGCCAGCAAATAACAGAGTAATTTTACAAAATGTAAATACTTAAGAATTAAGTGGCTAAATAGTCACTCTGCCAAGTGATTCCTACCAAGTGGGAGATTCCTGTTTAAAATAGGTAATACAAAAATGCACAGTGAGGAACATCTCAGCTGTAATCCTCGCCTTTGGTCTAATAGGGATTTCACTTAAGCACGCATAAAATATTCCACCTCCAGAGTCTGTCATGCAAGACTGCATTACAGAAATGCTGTCTAATTGGTTTAAAGCTCAAAAGCTCCTAAGGAACGAAGACGACAGTGTAAAAACAATCCCACCATTTGTTCTGTGGCCAGACTATAGCAGAAATGCCCACTCTGCTTAAAATGCAAAGTGACAGGTATGTACCAGACATGAAGGACAGAGCATCAAGTATGAAGACAGCACTATGGAAGCCAATACAACAGCTGCTTCAGTCGCCAGGGTCTACAGCTCCTATTAAACAGACGGGTATCAGGAGAGAGTATTTCTAAATACACAATATTCCAGGCATAATTTACAGGAGGTAAGCTTTGTTTGCCCCCACTTTCCCCGTAGCCAGCAAAGCTGAAAGGTACGGCTCTTGAGAGAAACAGTATGGGAATCAGCTGGGTACAATCATCAGGCTAACCGACAGACTTCTTCAAGATGCATCCGCATTTGTGCCAGATTTGTGTTCTCCATGATTCTGTCAGCAAACTTTGCCTCACCTTAGATTGTAGCCCAGACTTTCCAGGCTGATCATGTAACAGTGCTCCTGGTTCGGTCCCAAAAAAGCATGACACTGTAGATGCAGCTTAGGAACCGTGACATCGTGGGTGGGGATTAGGCTTGTATAGACCAGCACGGAAAGCTGGCTCTCTGATGGACTCAGACTATGACCACAGTACCCCCTGCCTTTATTAAAACAGGCCTAGTTTGCCTGAACTCTATAATTTCATCATGACGTGGGTGGGGGGTAGATGGCAGTCAACCAGAGGTTTGCTTTTCTCCTTACTCTGTATTTTTTGGTTCCTCTCGTCCATTGTCTTGTGTCTTTCTTTCTCTTTCTTTCTTTCCCTGTTTCATGCACCACTGTCAAGCATCTTGGTGCAACTGCATTGAGAAAGACTTTACATAGAAAGCCACTATATCATTTTTCAATTCTTGATGATTAAAATGGGGGGGGGGCTGTCATATGTTACCCACAGTTGATGTAAGTGTAATAGCAAAACATCCTGTGATGTTAAGGGGACTGCAGCCGACTCCAGGCGTTCCACACTGCAGCCAGCTGCCGTTCACGGGGCCGATTAGCATAATTCATACCCTGAACGGCCTCCTCTGCGGCCAGAATCCCGCAGTAACCTTCACTTTATATTCCCTCGGCATAAACAATTTTTGATGTTGCTCCAGGGAAAGATTTCCACCGTGATGAAAGTCTTGTGGAAAATGGGCCTCTTCACTTCAAAGACGGCCTTCTTACGACGGCCTCACCGTTAATGTTTAAAGACAAAGGGGGCGGCCATTAAATAATGTCAAACCCACTGAGAGCCCCCCTCTCAGTGAGACTGCGGTACACCGAGTGACATGAGCACTCACTGCCATAGCACATAACCGCAAACTATCCAAAAGCACAAGAGTCAGTCAGAGCAGGACAAAGGGTTTATGAATAAAACACATGCAGTGATTACCTAGCATTCACCAATACCAGGATTTCTAGCCCTGTTATTTCTTTGTTATTATGATTCACTTTGAGTCCTAAGAACCTAAATATAGAACCAATTTATAAAAGTGCACATAAGCTTGCTTTAAGCTCCAAATCCCTCATATAAAATAGTTATACAACTCCACAGTTCTCTTGACCTCCAGGGATAGGTAAGGTGTTTTTGGTGCCCCAGTCAAAAAAAAGTCACTTTAGCGCCCCCTGCTCCCACCCCAATATAAAATAAATTAGACAGATTTTCCAGCTGTGAAGCTGCCAAATAATATTATTAACAGGCAAACATGTCCTCTTAAAGGCACAGCATCTGGATGGCAGGACAGACGAGCAAGTGGACGTCTGCACGCAGGACAGACGAGGAAGTGGACGTCTGCACGCAGGACGGACGAGGAAGTGGACGTCTGCACGCAGGACGGAAGAGGAAGTGCATATGTAAAAAGCAGACTACAAAAAGCCTGTGTCGATCTCCCATCCTGATCCTAGAGGGTTGTCACAGCACTTTGATGGAAAGGCCCACTCTGTCACTAGGAAAGTCATTCTCAAACATGCGTTTCCAGCCTGTGTCCCCACTAATGTCCTACACAGCTGACTCCGCCACCCCGGGTGGAGGTTACCAGCGTTTCAGACGGCTGATCCATTTCATCCTTCCACTTCGTCACCCGACTCTGGCTTCTCCGCATAGGAGCCTCAAACACCAGCCAAGGCATTTTTCTAAAAGACCCATATGGTACCAACACTAAAACGGCTGTTCATCACAGAGAGACACACATTTAGCCGCTCTGTCCATAAATACGCAGAGTCTACATTTGGCACGGCGTAAAATATGACTCTCACAACTACACTTTAAAGTTCAAAAGAATTTTACAGTGAAAAACAGTTCAGCAACACTTTCGCTCAGTTGCTATGGTTCCCTTGAAATAGCAGAGCAACAAAAGGCAGAAAAAAATGTAGACAATGATTTAAGAGGCCAAAAAGTAAACAAGCCTGATATGCCAGGATGGCACTGAGATGAAGGTTGACATTAGCTATTCTAATGAAGAAGAGCCACACTAAGTGCTGGAGATAACTGCTTCATAGCATTTTTATCTAAAATTCACAGGTTGTTCCTCTTAGGCAGAATAGTCAGAGATGAGACCATCAGCCCCATTTCAGCTACAGCAGCCGAAAGTAAGATGGATGGTTTCAGCCAAATACACAAAAAGCCTGGAAACATGGATAGAAAATTATCACCAAGATGAGTGAAATAAACAAACATGCATGATTTAATGTATTTTCATAAGACAGTCACTAGCTGTATATAAAAGTATGAGTTTTCAAATTCTTTATCCAAGGTAAAAGTTGCCAAGTTTGACAAACCAATTATCACTTGAACTGACAATGAGCTTCCCTGCAAACAGCAGCTTTGCATGACGGGAGAGGGGAAGCAATCTTTTCACACGTGTGACACGTGTGATACAGGCACCATTTGGCTGGAAGTGGCTGCTGTTTTTCCCCTAGACTGGAATTGAAAAAAACATGCTAGTGTTACCAAAATGGCAGAGAGGCGGTTTAATTTAAGCTTCAGGCCTTGTCATTCACCATGATTAAACCAGAATTTCACTTCTGGCACCACAAAACAGCCTTCGTACACAGCGTGCAGGCAAACCTGGGGTGTGTGTTCAATACTCCAGGAGTCCTTGTTGTCCTAATAAAATACTTCACATCAATTCCTGCTGAGTTCCAGAAGCCCCCGCATCGCAATGCCTTGCATTTTAAATCGTAAAAAAAATGATGGAGGAGGTTGTTAGGAAATTAGAACAACACAAAAGGGACCTTAAAATGTACATCGAAACCTACCTCATTTTTGAATTGGGGCCTGCGGTTAAACTCAAGATTAATAACTAAAAGGATATTGCAAAGGTATGAAATTGCATTCAAAAGGGTGAAAACTTGCAACAGATTTGAAAGAAACCAGACAATAGACCTTCGCCTGCAAAGGAAGGGGGCTTTTATTCTTCAGCTGTGATATTGCTTTCTGTCTGGCACCTCTGTTTCAGAAAATGAGGTGTGTTAAAGTGTAAAAGCTCCGGTCAGGCCCGAGTATTTGAGCATGAGTGCACAGCTCTTTAAAACGACAAGAGGACCCAGCCAGGCAAAGAGGAACCCATACATCCCCCAGGATAAAACTTAATCACCTGAACCAAGTCACTTTGCCAGCAGACAGGTTTTCTCATGCATATTGGCATCCTAAAGATCTGCCCTGCCCACACCTGCTTGATCTGTGCCTGAAAGGCCTGTTTCATAAGAGAATATAACAGCAATGCAGATCAGTTTGTGCCAAAATAAGCTGATAAGAACAGTTTCCTTCTGCACATTATCACTCATGACTGGCTTAGCCTGCTGCTTCAGCTCAGTCTGCTGTTATTCCCTAAACACAATATCTCACTGTTATAGTTAACCAACTTGTAGTATTGCATACATTGTATTTCTCCCAGCATTCCTTGCACTGACACTATGCTTGCATTCAAGGACACATGCACTTTTCTTTAACTGTGGCTGTATCTGCCTTATTTTCAAGTCACTGACAAGTAGAGACTCCCAATGTGTGTGAGCATAAATGGGTGGGTCAAGGTTTTCTCAGCTTGTGCCCCCTCTGAAGACTTAACGGCTGCTGATGTCACCTATATGGTTGACGGGCCCTGCCCTAAATGGAGGAGCTGTCCGGTACCCAAGCCTAGAGCACGATGAATAAAAGAACCCAGCCACACAAGGCATCCTAAAGGATCTAAAAACATCCGAGTACAGGAGCCCCCTGCAAACGTGGTCACGCTGCTGCCTCCGCCATTGATGCACTGGTCAACTGGATGCTGCCCCCGGCAGCCACTGGGACACTGACAACTGGCCCAAAGCATCGGCTGCCAGTTTGCATTCGTTTATCACTGCAGGGGGTGTGTGAAACAGGACGCCTCATCTTTCAGCTGGAATAAGATTTACAAACGCACCATACGTAATGAATTCACACAGATGAGGTAAATATGTTGGTGTGCATGAAAAGTGTGCATTTGTCAAGATATGCAGACAGCATCAGTACTTTTCTCCATTCAAATACGTGGAATGGCAAATTATAAGATTTAACACACCTGTGACACTAATTAAAGTGAATCATCTGACATATCACTGCAACCAAACTGCTTCATTTAATGTCTATAAGGTACAATAACTTTGTCTGTGCCATTTTTAATCATCATCGGTATTAACAACAAAATTTACAATAATACCTTAATGTTGTCAATTAAAAGCAAAGTGTCTACTCTATGGAATAAGGAATAAAGAAATATGGATGCCAATCACTTTTGTCATCTTAAATGTATGTTGAAGAAAACTGTGCAGAGTTCCAATATTTAGGGCCATGGGTGTACAGTAGGTGCAAACATTAAATCTACCTTGTAAATTATCCTTGAAAAGGGAAGCTAGAATGAGACCCGGTTCCCCCCAGGTTACAAGAGGCAGGTCCTCAGATGGCTGGATGTGTGACCCAAATCAAGACAGGTACAGGACATGTGAGCCCAGATAATGACCCAGATGGAAGATCTTCGATGACGATCTATGTAATCTTCAGGTTGGGGAAGGGCGGGGGGGAGGTCCTGATGGCCAATCACAGCGGTAATCGCCTCTTCATTAGCCTCCATTTAACCCTAGCTAGCATTGCCACATTCAATCGTCCACCATTAAGAAATGCCGGAACACCCATCTCTTCCAGGAGCACCTCCACCAGCCTAAAGCAGTCCATGGTCCCTGAATGGTCCTGGGGCTGCACTTCCTGCTAGGCCTGGGTGATTATGTGATGTCAATATTGGTGTCACGGACATGCAGCCTCAAGTTACGACTGTGATGGCCTGAGATCAGGCTTTTTCATACCTTCATACTGTCGAGACATACTGCAGTACATGGTATTTTCAAAAGTATTCTGCAATACAGTTCCAGTATTTTGGTGATAATATTTGGAGAGTGCGGGGGGGGGTGGGGTGTCAAGTTCCACTAAAATACTCTCAGCAATATGAAACAAAACTTGGGAAGTCTGAATGATTGTTCCTTTACAAGGTCAGAAAATCGGTTTATAGTTCACTGTTAATACTTATGCATGAGCTCTGCATGTGTTCATATCAATCATACTCATTTTCATATATGCTGTTTAAATCACACATAGGATGTGTTTGAGAGAAATGTATTAATTCAATTCCTTTATTGCTTTATAAATATCGGAGCATAAATCACAAAAAAAAAAAAAATCACATTGTGATGCCTGAAATTTTCCAGTATCATGCTGTACTACTAGCGGTCTTATGAAGTCCTTGTATTGTTTAGAACATGCTGTATAGCTCTAGCTCCAGTGATGCTTACCCTTGTACCTGGGTCTTCAACCTAGCCACACTTATTCCTAGTCAACTCCTTGACAACCATATGTTTGTGATGTGCTATTTGCCTCACTTGTATGTCACTTTGGATAAAAGCATCTGCTAAATAAAAAAGTAAATGTACATGTAAGAGGCAAGTGAATGATCAGAGCCTTCCATTTTGATTGTGTTCCCACTGCAAATTCCCCAGTGGAGACAGCACTATATACAGGAAAAAAAAAAAAGTACACAAAGAAGATGGGTACTGATCTTGCGGTGCTACATGACTGTAGTTAAGGTATGATCCAGCCCATAATAGTACATATGCATCCAGTTCACATTCATAAGGCTTCAAGCACTAATTCGAGAGGTGGCATTCAAAGCCTCACACCATGAGCATTTATACCTCCTGCACTATTAACATATCTGTGAAGCACATGATCAGGCCATCGTAAAATTTTACACGAATGTTAACATTATTAGAATGCACACCATACTGGTGCGGGCTTACACTTTCCTAATGGCGATGAAAAATTAAGAACAAAGTAGGAAAGGTCAAATAAGCAATGACAAAAGCATGCCCCACAGCAGCCAGCCACTGCATACAAAACATAAACATTTACGCTCGTATATATATGGCATGTACCCCTGGGCCTGGGGTACGTATCGACAGACAAATCTGGCAGGCAGGATTACCAGCTATCTGCCCAACACCTTGCAGTCATTAAAAACATTACTCCCTTCCTCTAATCTAATTATGCTTTCAAGCTTAATGGTTCATATCCGCCCGCTCTGGGCCACTTTACAATAGACTGTGCATTCGAGGCCAGGGATCAGTGTTGAAATAAAATCAGTAACAGAGAGGGAGAAGCAGCCAATCAGATGCAGTAAATCAGTGAGGAGCCGGGAGCTGCAGGAGGAAGCAATCTGCCACCATGCGTTACCTGCGATCGACGTTGTGTTCATCCCTCTGGGCACATGGGGCTTTCGAAGCCCAAGGTTTCAGAGCAGAGGTGCCGGGTGGCGTATCCACTCCCACATCTATAATCCGAGGTGACTGAGTGACAGTGCAGCACACTGGAAATTAATGGAAATTTTGGACAACAACCAAAAAACCTATAATTCCATGACAGCCAGTTTATGCCTCTAGTCTGTGCATCTTGTGTCTTATGTTTATTCGCTGCCCGTAATTGTTACTTGTTGTTTACTGTCATGTTACCTTTAACAGTAGCAAGCTCAACATGAATGTGCACTGGCCTTGGGCATGTGGCAATAAAGGTTCTGGTCCTGATTGGAAAGTGTCGAAAATAAGAACACAAAGAAACAAAACACGTGACATATGTAATCTCCCAAACCTTTACATTCTCATTTGCAGGTGGCCAAAATCACCTGCTTTCTAAGAGTGGCCTCTTATTTTATCGAAAACGCTACAAGACAAACAAAATACTGCTGGTAAACGGACACTAGAGAGTTAAAAATACCATCAGAGTAGATCAGGAAAAAAAATATTCTGCTAACTTTCTATAATATTAACTTAAGTCTAAATACCGGCTGGCAATATTGACCAAAACTGACATTGGAACGATGCCATGGTCTTGACTTTTTAAATATCAGACGATACTAATATATCAATTAAAATAATTTCTACCTTAATCTACTTGACATATCAACATACAGCACTGTGCAAAAAAACTTAAGCAGTCAAAGGAGATTAAGGAGGAAAGCTATTTAACTGGGTAGTAAGTGTACATATGCTCAGAATAAAAAAACAGAGGATATGCAAATCAAGAATAACAAAATAAAAACAGAAATTTCTTCTTGTCCTGCCAAAAGTCACTGATATCTTGCATTTCGCTAGAATAACATTGCTTTAGCTCCCAAAACTCTCCTCAGGGGCACCTCAGCCATTCCATGTTTATGTTAAATTTTACAACTAGTTCACTTTAAGTACTGTATATGGTTTAATAAGAGTGGATTTCTGTATGGAGCCAGTGAGTGAGTGAGTAAATAAAGATAGATAACTATGGTTGCTCTACTGAAAAAGAGCTTCCAGAAAGGCTGCCCTGCCTACCCATCTCTGAGTATTTATCCATTTCTCTCCTGTAGTGGTGTTAACTCCATGTCCATTCCCCAGCCTGGTTGGCTCGTTGATCGATGAAGATCCCATGAACTCATCCTCTTGGTCTGCTCCTCTTTCTTTACCCTACGGACCCAATCAGGGAACACAGCCAGGGTACAGAACCCAGAAACTTGGAAGCGAGCCCGTGCAAAACCAGCAGATTATTTACTGATTTGGGGGGGGCACATTTTCAGTCTCACAAAAAGCCCAAGGCGGCTCCCCCAGAGCAAGGCTTTGACCTGGTAAACATGGATCCCACTGGCAAGACGACAAATGGCATCAAGGCAGCAGATGCATGCATGCATGATACATTGTCTTTTTGTGAATCTATGCTTTTTGTAATTTGCTGAAATTTTGATTAAGGGAACACAAATTTAGAAACAGACTGATGGATTAAAATTTTGTGTAAAACCTACTGAAATGCAACACTGAGGCTTCCATACCTTCTTTTGGAAGGATTTCAGATTCCACCACACTCCCTTGTGCCATCTGTCTGATCTGGAAGCCGTCCAGGTTTTTTTTTTTTTTTTTTTTTTTTTTTTTTTAAGATAATATATCTGTTGTAGGGATCTAGGGGTTGCCGTGAATCAGAGGACAAGAATTAGAAAAATATCCTAACAGATGGTGGTCTTGCGTTTCATTTGGAATGAAACAAAAAGGTTATAAACGGAGGGCTAGGCACTATGACTAATGTCACACAGAGAAATGAGGATGGTTTGATCCTGGAGATAACAAAATGACAATTGAGGAGTCCTCTTTTGATTTGGGTTTGTGTTTATACAGGAGAAAAGCTCCAGCTCACCCATATATCACACTGCAAAGTCACATCAAGTAGAAAAGTTTTTTTTTTTTTTTTTTAAAAAAAAAGACAAAAACTCTTTGGAATATAATAATGGTCAAAAAGCAATAAGTACAGTACTCAGATTAAAAAGAAAAACATTAAGTAAAGTGCAGAAGTTTTCATCTAGGTTTAAATGAAGTAATCAGTCATGCATGTTTCTGTTATTCAGTCTTCTGTAATGGAATTGACATTTATTCTGATATTTATGCTGAAATGCATAGAGGCTTTTCCATCTAAACATCTCTGTATGAAACACGCTTTTGTGACAGAAAGAAAAATAACTAAATCCAAAGTCTCCAATGCTTCCAAATTCCCATTTTGATATATATTTTCCTGCCCATTGACCGGTTGGTTTCACCCTGGGGGGTGGTGGGTGGGGGGGGGGGGGGGGTGGGGCCGGGGTATTTTATTCT
>JAABNY020000108.1:30933497-30947130 GCA_015164015.2 Brevimyrus niger | reverse complement strand
GACTTCTTTCGAAACGTAAGAGTTGGGGGGGGGGGGGTGTCACGGCGGTATGGGTCGGGTGGTGGGTTTCTGCGCGGTGTTCTGTGCGTGTTTGGTGGGGGGGGTGGTCAGTGGAATTTTAGCTTCCACATATCAGAAGAAAAATTTTACATTTGATATTCAAATGGTTTTCATATTGGATACAATTCCTCAAAAGTACTTTGCTAGCGCTCAGTAAATTATGAAAATAGGAAACTTCATATCAAAAAATAAACACCTGATACTAAAATTAACTTATGTGACATTTAAGACTCTCTGAAGAACACAGGACAGTGTTAGTGTGGAACACTGTACTGCAGCAACAGCATCGCTCTCGGAAATGGAACTTGTGGATGAATTAATTTGTTACCATCAAATTAAAATGTCTGGCGTTTGAGGAAAAACAGATTTCACTGTGATTGCATAACACTACATATTATACTGGCCATGTATGTTAGAATGTCAATTTCAGAGAGATATGTGTGACCTTTCAGAACTAATCAAAATCTGTGGAAAAAAAAAGAAATTCAATAAACAGTGGTAAGCCAACTTCAAGGTTGCGATCTGGACTTTTATGACTACTTTTATAACTACAATGCATTCTTGAAGACTGTTCAATCATTAGCTGGGACATTTTTAAAAGATCATTAAAAATAGTATTTATTAAAGACTGGATACATACACAGAGGGGTACAAGTGGTCAGCATCAATAGTCCAGAAAGCATGCTACTTACAGAAGTTTGAAAAATGCTGTGCATTGATAAATCACTGAACATGGAAAATAATGGTTCCATGAAGTATAATATTTAGATTTTTTTAAACACTGCTTTCAGAAGCAAAATATTTCTGTTTTCATTTGCAACATTTCAAAAGTAAATCTATACAGCAAATTGAGTCTCACAACTACCATTGTTTGATTAACAATATTATTATAAGGAGAAGAAAGTTATGATATCACATGTGACCAGCATAATCCTCATTATCTAATCCTACAAAAACATGGACACGTTCTTAAACATTTCCCAGCAGCACCATTCTGGTTGAGGAAGTCAATAAGCAAAATGTTAAAAAAAAAAAACAGCTCTTTGGTAAGAAAACCGGCAAAACCCTCATACTGGGGTTTACTGTTATTTTGTCAGAGAACCAAGTGTGTGACTTGGATTTGGCGAAAGGTTATGCCCGTGTCCAGAAATGTACTAGAGAGACCGGGGGCACGGACAGGACACATCAGCTAGCCGTCTGTTTTTAATCTCAAGCTTCACACATCATTGCACTCTTACACATCATCGTATCTACTTAGCAACAGGCTAATACTGCATTTGGGGTTTTATTAACTCCATGACAGGGCCTTTAAGCAATACAGACTTTGAAAGACTTAGAAATGTTGAGACACATTATTCTCTAGCAACTACATTAAAAGATGTGTTACTGCCACATTTTTCATGTGAGGAAGTGAAATGACGGATACCTTTGACAAGCAGAACTTCTTTAATATACTCCTAATATTGAGCTACCATGCTGCTACAGGTTACTGCATTTGAGCAGCCCAGTGGGAGAAGGAGCACGATCATGAGGCAGAGCAAGTTACCGTACCAGCAACTCCAGACAAATCTACCTGGACTGAAATCTCCTGAACAGTATCAATTAGCTGGCAGCCTCCAAGAGAAAAGGCAGACGATCAATACGGCTCCTTTCCCAAATTTAACTGTAAATGGAGGTGTTTAATGAAGGGAAATTATTTCGCGGGTGTTACATGTGTTTAGACAATACATGGATGCACAGGACATTCCTACAAGCATAGTATTACTCCGCTAATTATTCAGCAATCCTCATCAAGTCAAAACAAAGTGTATCACAGCACTGCTTGCCAGAGTAATCCAACTCCTTTCAGGTTAACAACACTACTACACAGAATGGAGGTGGATATTGTTATTTAAACTCTTGTTCTTCTGAATACAGATCAGACACACTTTAATCCAGAGCTACTTTCATGCTGGGTCTCTCAAGACCCCCAACCTCAGCTCTCATTTTTAACTTGAGGCAATTACTCAGATAACGAGCCACCTCACCTGATGTCTCGAGTGTCAATCGGATTAATCATCGCATGCTCCCTGAAAGCTGCGTGATGGGGGCCCTCCACTACCAGATAGGGGCATTAGACATTTTTATAAATGTCACAAATAATAAAAAATGATGAAGGGCGTGTGGCTGGAATTAGAGGCAGACATCAATCAGGCAGCCATCGGTCTCCCATATGTATCCCAGTGACATGGGTCACCCCAGGGGCATGCTTCTGGACTGCAGGAGGAAGCTCACGATTACAGGGGAAGATGAGACTCGCACAGCGCTGGGGGGGTGCAAATCGAACACCCAGCCTGGAGGTGAGAGACCACAAAGTGAAGCAGTCAGCCCCCCCAGCTGCCTGCCCGCCTCACCTCCCACTGGTGACTAAAACGCTGGAGGAGGGCCACCGATTTATCCTATTGTATGTTTCGTAGAAAGGCTCAGAACACGGTGGCTAATCATAGGCTTTGTCTCCAATTTGATAGAAATCAACAAGAAGCACGAGCTGAAAAGACGCAAAAAGCCAGGCTTTACGTAACTCGATACCGACGATACGATCTTGGGCTAAACAGTATCAGATAATACAGCTTGGGCAGGAGGAGAGCCCGGCCATTTTCTCTCGTCCCCAAATGTCCTGGACAATCCTTCTTCATTATCCAACATGGATATCATTTTCAGAGGCTTAGAGCAAAACTATGTCTCATTACATGTATCTGAACCCACTGCCAAGTGATGATTTTCAGGCAAAATCTATCAGTAGTGACCAATTAAAACTTGACATTTAATATTTTGGGAGTTTCTCAGCTTGAGGTACAGAAATGTCAGGCTTTTCAGGGGAAAACAATTTAATATAAAAACCTCATAACATCATTAAGCACCACTTTATACCAAGGATCTACACTTGGCCCCAAGCAGAAATACAGCTGCTAAGTCATGGAGCACAAAGGACATCTCTATGTAATATACATGTGCTGTCATTGTTAGAACATTATCTGGTAGAAGTTGTATGCAGTAAAGCGATACAATACGGTCTTTCCTAACACAGAGGAGTGCGTTCCAGATTTACAGAGAGGAGTTAAAACAATATCTCCAAATTGTCAAAAACGATGGGCTTGTTACTAAAGCATAGATTGTTACTGTCCACAATAAGGGAGACTGACAGGCCAGCAGGCTGAACATCTGTGCAAAATCACAGACCCATCACTTTCTAGAGCTTCCTACTCCTATTTCAGCACACGAACATGCTTTCAACAACTGTTAAGCCAGCGATAATGTAAGATTGATAAGAGCCAAACATCAATGACAGCAGGGCCGCGCCGCAACAGCAGAAATCCTTCATGTGTCTCCAATTCGTCATCTCCTGCACACAGACCGGGTTCAGAAAGTGTTCTTTCCAACAAAATACCCCGGATGGAAAAGAAAGCATGGACAGAAGGGTAGCATCTCCACGCAGACAAACTGCTGTAACCAGAGCTTAACGGCAGCAGCAAGCATTTTATACAATATTGTGTTCTGATAAAATTACGGCCTTCGCTTTCCGCTGAGCACAGGAAAAAATGTCTAAATAAACAGCACTGCAACAAGTCCAGCAGAGAGTGTGTGGAATTCTGCTGCTATTTGCTCTTTCTGCCAGCAAAGGCGAACACGGCCAGCCTCAGTCAAAGCAAAGCTGCCTTCAAGAGCAAAAAATCAGCAGCATCTATTGTCGACTGTTAGGCAGCTGAGTCTGGGACAATGGGAATGCACAATATGCTGGTTAATGTTTTCATATCGGCTGATGTTCATAAAATATCACGACGTCGGCAGAAGTCCGATGTGTCTGTCTTGGTTGATACTATATGCCGATTTGTACACTTTAATCAATATTTAGAGTTGGCAGCACCAGACAATGACACGACTGCTAAAATAATGGAGATGATGGTCACGGGACGATCAGCCATTTTCCTTTCGTTGGCTCATTCATCACTTAGGGGCTCGCTACAATCACCGAGTGCCCCCTCCCTCGCTGGGGTCTCACTGACTGCATTATATGATGTGGCTGCAACAGACATACACCCCCATCTTAATAAGTAACATTACAGACATCAGTTTCACTACAGATCTGTGTGGCTCAGACTTTAGCCTGTTATTAGTGTTGGATATCGGCATGGATAATGGACAAAAATTTCCACATCGGTGCACCACTAGAGAATAATTATCTCTGTCAGCGAGCCTCTCTCGTTGTGAGCAACACACTGGACTGCAAGTAATACTTTTTTTCAGAAAACTAAAGAGGCAGAATGGAGAACTGGCACGGTGACATCATGACAGCCTGACGCATCAAATCGCGGTCCAGAGAGACGGCCTTTAGACGCGGCAGCAAAGGGAGGCGAAAGATCCCAGGCCTGCTTTAAAGGGCATGTTTGTACAGCGCGTTCCTTCAGACAGGCTGCAGAAACGGAATCGCGCTTCTGCAGCGGCGTCTCCCAAAACGCTGTCCAAAAGAAGAAAGACAGAGCGGACAGCAGGGGCTGGATGAGAGGAGGGGAAAGATGGGCGATGGCAGAACTCTGCTAACCAGGGCGATGATGAAAATGAGAAGGGCGAACTTTTATAGGCAAAGCTGAAAATCTGGGGGCCTCAAAGTCTAAAGCAGAACATGATGCAGCGCGTCAGACATACTGGCTGCTCTCGATTCACGCAAAACCGACGCAACTGGGCAAAAAATGTAAAGAAAAAAAACTATACAAAAAAGCCGACATGCGCTTTTAAGTAAAATTACACTTTTTTAATATGCATTCTTTAGTACATATTACTAATATATTTTTGGCTTATAAGAAGAAGTTTGGCTATAAGGTGCCTTAAATAGTATGGGAAGGTAAACCTGACTTAAGTAACCTCTTCCACAAACCATTACATATGTCAATCGAGAACTGCTTGTTTTTGGATTTTAGCTTGATGTACTTTTCTGTTAGAAACTTTTAGTAAGGATTTTCATCTATGTGTATAAAGAAAACTAGACTGGTCTAAATTTTCTACAAAAAAAAGTTAGAGATGTTCTCGATATTGGAACGTCATCAAATGTGAATCTCTCACTATCTGAGCACAGGAACTCCCGAGGGTCAATTCAAATATAGTCATCAATGCAAAAACATAACGAGCACTGCAGTTTGAGACAGAGGACATTAGAAGATTAAGGTTTGGAAACACATCGTAAATACTGGGACAATTAATACAAGCACAGGTCTTGCTAGATTGGACAAATACATAAACGAAGCCATTCGAATCTCCGCTGCAGGAAAATATTGCATTAGCTATAATTACAGTAATTAAGAGGCTCAACAAGCGGAACCCAGTTATGAACGTCAACTTCTAGCTGGCCCCAATTACTGTTATCAGTTTATTTTTGGCTTTTAAATGTTCCTCTTCGCAAGTGGTTGATCTCCAACCTGCCTTTTTTTTAACAGCTCAGTGTTCTTATGTGTCAATGCCGGAGATTTGTGGATGCCACTGTCAGCAGAGGAAAAAAAAAAACACTAACAGCAGCCTTGCACTCTGATAACGGCTATTGTCAATCTAAAAGTATTATTTCTGGCATATCCCTGGCAGCCCAGTATTATTCACATTCTTGAGCGTTTGAGGACGGCTCAGGGCAAACCTATGTTAGGATACGCAATGGCGTGTAAAATAGGTAAGGTACAGTAGACACTTCATAGCCTAGAAACTACTACCTCAACCTTGCCAAATCCAAAAGTGCGCAAACACAACTTAAAATATAAATTCATCACTATTGCCTCACTACAGTGAAATCTCAGAGACACCGTGGTACAGTACCAGGCCAAAGCCAACAACCAAAGACAGAGAGAGAGAGAGAGATGGGTTACAGTTCTAGAGTGAGGTCTCTGAGGAAGCCCCCAGGTGCCCCATCATACGCACGCAGCTGCACTGTGGCCCACCTCCTCCTCAACCATCTGCTCCCCTCCCGTTTCTGCACATCACTCGGCTGCATTTGCTGCAGGTCTGTTTGCTCTCTAACTCACCGCGTCCCTCCGGCAAACCTCCGAATGATCTACACTTTCTCCCGAGTTCTTTCTTCAGCACAACACGTGTATGTTTATATGCACATATACGGCAAAATATGTATAATATATGTATGTACACACACAGTGAGGACCAGTCCACTTTACACCCCAGTTTCCTTGCCTCTTCCACAATCTTAGCCATTAATCATACGCTGTAAGCAGTTAAGCAATCGATCTCAGAACTGCTGAAGCACCCCAAGTTGTTTTTCTGACGATTCTGTCTCAGCATATATAAAAATTTATTCAGCACTTCTTCCCAACACTAGGTTTAGCGAGCCCAAAATCGTGGTCTACCCAGAAATGGAAGACCTGCAGAGTAGCTTCTCTACCCTACAGGCATTCCTGTCATGTGACCTTTTCACGCTTCATCCTCGCTCTACTCTTTTGGCTGTTGGCCCCAGATAAAAGCCAATTTGTTGTAATTCCACCCATTATTCCAAATAGTTTTACCTCCCATTCTCACCCATACAAAGCCATGCTCGGCCATCTCTGTTGCCTACAGTGCTCTTTAACCCCATCCTCCCTGTCCTCACCGCAATGCACCCTATTCATAACCAAATAAGTTACAAAACAAAGCAAAAATCAAGTTTCAGTCATGTCGTTCGCTGCTGTTGACCTTATGTCATTACTTTGCTGAGTAAAAGCACGTGCCCCAGCTTGTTCTGGGCTACTGAAACATACCCTTTCCGTAGAAACCCCTCTGGGCTCTTATTTTATGAACTAAAAAACCCGGGAGTACAAAACATGTCAGCAAGCCTGCACTAGAGCTTCTTAAAGCAACACTTCAGAGATGTACGTGGGCTCTACACTGATGGTCCTTCAATCCCCAACACGTAATCCCCCAACATGGCTGCTGTGCCAGTGATGTCATAAGAGGTTTCTTGCTGGGGTATCAACCCGCCACTCACCTGCTGCTTTCTGGTCTAGCAAGTGACGCATGTCGTAGCTGTGTAACACATTGAAGTTACACCCCCCCTCCCGCCCCATCCCCAAGCCACAGTACACTGTGCCCCTTGGCACTTACCACTGTAACAACCAGCAATGAAACACCCTTCCAGAAACCAGTATAACAGAGAAGCCTCCTTGCTTTATCCGCAGGCGTGACGCCTGTCCAGTTACATCATGTATAACCTCTATGGACCTTGTTACTGCACTAGATAAGCATCGCCTAACGTGCCACAGGAAATCAAAAGGCGCTTGTTTATCTCCTCGCAATCGTTGCCCTGAATCCTCCCACCCACATCTATTTGACCCAGCGTGCTGGAGTCCATTCAAGATAGACAGTCCTTGCATCACTCAGCAGTCATTTGCTCTTAATTGCATGCAGCAATGTAGATCCCTCCGGGTGAATTAAGTGACAGGCACACAGCACACTGACGCGCCTGTATAATTCTGATATTCCGATTGCCCGATGGTCCCTACAACGTACATTTAGCTGGAACACAGTGCCTGGGAGAATAACCTTGAGTGCCAGAGCGCGGTGCAGGGCACTCAGGCAGAGAACAGGGTGTCTCTCTCCCTCTCTCTTCCTTCCTTCGTTCGTTCGTTTCTGCCTGCCCACTGCTGATCACCAGCCTGGGGGACACAGCGGCCCACGTCCTTTTCTGATGCTCTCTCTCCAGGGCCCATCTACTTTTGTTTGCAGTGAACAAAGACAGAGGCACACGGGAAGCTGGCCTTAAAAGTTGCATCACATCTGTTTACAGACCACGGTGTGCATCCTCCACAACTGCGTCACTGTCCCGAATAACCTCTGGGCTTTGTCTAATTCTCACCCACTCTGTCTCAAATAACAACTAAGAAATGTTTATGAAAAACAAAATCTGTTTCCTTTTGTCCACATTAAAAATAAAGATTCAAACATGATCCAATGTTGTTCACAATAAATCTGATTTTCGATTTCAATCGATTTTCCCCTCCCCTACTCAAAATCAAACTACAGATGACAAATAAATGGTTCAAAACACATTTTAATTTTAATTAATTAATTAGTTTTTAATTTTTTTTTTTTTCTTTTCCCTTTAGGAGTTAAAGTGCAATCTGACAAGCCAAAAAAGATGCTTGTAAGTCAGACGGCAGATCATGCGATTGTAAACACTTGTAGAACCTTGTAAAAACTTTTAGCATGTTAATGAATCCCGGCTTTTCCAGAGCACAGGGCACCATGTCTTTTGCAATATACATCGCGACCGTGTTTATCGCCTTCCATCGTGCCCCATTCTTATCATATGGCACACGGTTCGAAAACGTGTCAGGGACGGTTGCTTGCTTAACTTGGGATGTTGTGCAGGCGCTGCAGGTAATTTCATTTCGCTGGGAGCCGCACTTCTCCCACTCCACTGGGTGCCTCTGCTTTTGGTGCTGGAATAAATTTATTGTGCTGCCTCCTTTGGTTGCAACAGTTTTAAAACAAACACTGCAACGAGGACTTGTTTGGTCTGTGTCAGACGGCGCAAAACCGGACCATTGCCATGTTGTTTGTGAATCCGCTAGTGTGTGAAGAACGGTGCGTCGCATTAGTTTCGCTTTTGGCGCTCGCGGGTAAAATGAGTAATAGATTCGATTTTTATAAAAACGCATCGTCCCGAACTGTAAATTCTAGCACAAGGTCATCCTGACGGGAAGAGCCTTCCATCTCTATTATATTTCGGTAGCCTATTGTTCCTTCATAGAGTGCTGTAGTCTCACAAGTGAGCGGTTAATTGCGCGCCATCATGTGGTAGGACAATATTGCCTCAATTATTCTGTCATTGGTGCAATTACAATGTATCTATTTTTATTTTAAAAATCGCGATACCTCGATTTTGGAAAAAATTCAATTGTCTTAAAACGTAAATTCAAATTAATCAAAAAAAATCAAAAGAATCGCTCAGCCCTGCTTCTGGTTATACAAATGTACAACTCTATCTCTCACAAAGGCACTAGCATTATGAATGTACATACACCATTTGGACAACAACCATTTTGTGCTGCCTTTACCATAGCAGTACAATGCTTACAGATGATTTTATTACCATTTGTGGTTCTTTACGTAATCATGCTATTCTTTGTGGTACTTATTCGCACCTCTTACACCTTTACTTATATGTTATCCCATCTGGGGTATTGGGTAAAGAAATTTTTTCCCAATAAAGTTCTATATTATCAATAAATAAGGTACAAGACGGGTGGATGGTTGGATGACGAGATGTAAAATTAATTGTGCAGATGGTCGGGTTCAGATAACCCCCAATCCATGCAGCAGCAGACAGCAGCTGTCAAAGGAAGTGGAGGTTCAGTCCTTTTCTACGTCTTTCCCAAAGCCGGAGCAAAATATCAAAGCAGAGCCGTTCCCAGTCGATCCAGGAGCAGGCGACACCACTGGCATCATATGCCGTTCAGTTCCCCTTGGATTTGGGAGCAAATACGTCCGGAGTCACCGTACACACAGTCTCCCTTGCACATTTATTTTGAGTTTGCATCTCTCTGTCACCAAGCATGTGACAGGTGCAAGCAGCCTCTGGGTGAGATATGACAGTGGCCTCGTCTCCGTGACTGCCACGCTGTGACCCCCCCCCCTAGCAAAACAGGCTGACAGGATCCTATCCGAAACAGCCGAACGGGGACGACGTTACTGCCACATGCTGACAGACTGAGTGTCACCGAGAGCCATAAGAACGCTGAGACAGGGTGGGCAGCTAAGTCATCGAGGGCGTCCCTGAGCCAGAGACCATAAACAGAGGCCTGTGCCACACCTCCAGGGATCAGGCTGGGAAAAAAAGCAGGAAGGAAGACGCGATGCGGGCTAGAAGGCACAACAGAAAACAAGAAAAACAGGCCAGACTCGCGAAATTACGAGGCCTATTAACTTAACGTAATTACAGGTAAAAGTTACCGATTAGCAACAACAGCAACAGTTATTAAAAAGACATTTCGTAATTATCACACAGAGTTCTGTAATTTCATAATCCATCGGCAAGTATGTGCGTAAGGCGGAAAGCTACTTCTCACAACGGCACCGGTCCCTGTACGCAGGAAAGCACACAGGATATAATAACGGGGCCACGGATTTAAAAGGGGAAGTTTCCATCGGTAATTAACAAAGGAGCCTGAATACAGAGCAGCTAATTAGATGTCCCTTCTTAGCAAGTTGGATACAAAGTTAGATATACATATAAGGTACAAATTAAAGTGACCGGACTGGCACTGGTCAGGTTAACTTAATTGTTACTATTATTCATCTATTTATTGATCGTCAATCACTATATTTATTTCACACCATTATGCTGCTGCTGTATTCATGGTTTACATTCATACTGCACTGTCTTGTGCCCACAGCTGCCAGGATATGCTCCAAACTACCCACGACCATGAACAGGACAAGTGGTTTCAGAAAATAGATGGATGGATGGACATTGCACTACATACATAATTCCTTATGTATGTATATAAACCCCTGTCTCCAGCCCCCCATTTCTCATTGTCATGTGTTTTGCACTACAAGTGTGCAAAACCTCCTCCTGTCACCACCATCTGTATGCTGCACCGTGGTTCTGGGGGAGCACTATTCTGTACCACTTTATAGCCGTATATGGATGGCATGACAAAGCACGCTTGACTTGAGGTTTAAAGACTAAATTGCTTAGGTGTCACTTATGTGAGGCACCGGTAATGTGCAATATCAGCATTAATTTCACCAACGCAGTGGGGAGTTTAGCTCAACCATCAATTGCAGTCATTGAATCAGAGATTAGAAATGGAGAAAGTCAATGTACACCACCGCCACAGTAACCAAAACTATTATCGACTACAATAATCTGAGTATTTTGTGGCAGGGTGTCCTGGCTCTGCAGTTAACACCAACGCCAGCAGTACACACAGTGTCACCGTCTGGCTGTGAATTTATCACTGGTGTCTGCTGCAAACGAAACTGCAAAGCCCTGCAGTGGAAAAAGCTGACAGAAGATGGAGACTCTCTGTTATCAGAATGCTCGATGGCAATGGACGGACAAAAAAAAAAAGCAGAAAGCTAAAGTTTGTCGGAGAAAACAGCAAATCACCATAAAGCAGTACAACAGTACAGGCTGCTCATAGGTTCCTTAATGCATTTAGCCATACAGAATGGAGCACTGTACTCGCTTTCTTTATAAGCAATAATGAAAAAAAGAGTGCAGAAAATGCACCATGAGATGCTTTTAAAGAAACAAAGTACACTCCACGTATAAAGTATGCCAAAAAAACAATCCACCCCATCCCATACTGTTAACAACATTAGATGTACCAACTGAAAAGGCCCTAGGTCCCAAAAGGAGTATTAGGTAAAATGTGTATGAATTAAACAGGAAAAAAAAAGCTTCTAGATATTTTTCTCATCGGATCCAACTTAAAGTGTATCTTTTTATTTTACATATATGCAACTTGGTCATTCAGTGACATCACTTCCTGTATGTGACCGCCAGTTATCTGGTGAGTTTGCTTTGTTGCCTGACATCACTTCCTGTATCTGACTACCCTGCTGCCAGGGTAGCCCAGCAGTATACTACAGGTAGTACTTTATGGCGAAAACCTCAGCAGAACTTTATCTATGCTGCTTGGTGAAATACTGCATTAGAATTGCAAGTGTAATGGCCTTTTACAATCCTCTAAATCATTTATGCATCTCAAATGCATTTAAAGTTATCTATAAATGGTTTACAAATCTCTCAAAATGACAGGTAGTCTTTCCAAACATTAGCAAAGAGACAGACAATAGCCTGCCTTATAGACAATAGAATTATAATCTACTAACCTCATATAAGACTGCATTTGGTGCATAAAAGCAAAAACCAAATTAAAAATAACTATAAGTTGGCCAAACTAGTGGGTGGTGTGCAGCTCAGGGAAGTAGGGAACCATTGCTTTGTTCAGAAGGTCATATGTTCAAATCCCATGGTTGGCACAGTACTCATCATTGTGCTCTTGATCAAAGGCGTTAACCCCAGCTGAGCCTTGCTACCAAGCACTCGGACACAAAGCTTTCCTTACCTCTGTGTCGAGGTGAACAAAAGCATCTGCTAAAAAGATGGAAATTAAATGAACTAGTCGATTATCAATAAAACCCTAGAACTAAAGTTCTAGTGTTTCCCATGTGCCTGCAGACATGGATCTCTAGGCTCTGTAATATCCCTGCTTCTTACACACACACACACACACACACACTCATGTCTAGCAGCTTATCACCTTTTTGACACATGGCTTTTAAGCACAATAAGTCTGCAAATTTTCAAACAAAGCACTAATCTGCCCCCACGAGACAGCCCATGAGTTCAAGACTTCAGTGGCACTCCCTCCCACAGCATTCTTTTTAAAATAATTGATTAATGATGTGCCTTTTAATTTATTTTATATATGCAGTACTGCCAATCTTGTTAAACACAGGACAGACATCTTTGACAGATTACAGACACATACAAGTCACTGTGATTACAGTCACTTCTGCCGAAAGTGCGGCACAGACGCTTCAAGACTTTTCCTATGGTAACAGCTGTATTTTCTCATCATTACTCGCAGGGGCCAAGCAACTAAATGAGAATCTACATTAAAAATTAATACAGGGAATTATTACTAAAATAGTTTGGCACTCGTCAAGATCAAGTTCTCATACCCCTAACCTACCATAAAACAGAAGCTGCTCTCTGAGGTCTGCGAGACAGCAGAATCGTGCCATTTACATTAGCTGACCTCCTAGTTTTCCCCTTTTATATATATCTGACTGAATACACCACTGCCGTGGCCTTTCCGCAAGCCGTAAAGGGGGCGATCTCCCACAGACGCCAAGGTGCCCCTTTAACGGTGCTATTCTTCACACCGAATGGGAAGCGCGTAAAAGACAAGACTGTCAGCCTGAGAAAAAGCTGCTCCCCTCTCAGCCCTGCCGACAAACACGGGGTGGGAATGAGCTGCGCTTCCTCGGCTAAAGGCGCGGGCAGCATGATCAGTCGCACACGGCCGCCGCATCTCTGTCGCATGCACCGTGGCCCACTGGCACTTACGGGAACATCGTAGAGGAAAATCTAAGGATAAATCAAGCTCTGAGGCCACTAAAATGTAAACATCTTCTGCCCTTTGCAGGATTCAATAAAGCTCACATGGTAACGGTGGGACGATTTATGTTGCTTCAGTGAAGACTGTGAGTGAGGTCTGTAGCCTGCATTTCCAGACCAATAAATAATAAATAAAATAAGAATGATAAATAAATAAACAAACAAACAAATGAACCCAGAATGATCGAGAAAATACTCCAGTTGGGGAGAGGGTGGTGTAGCAACTGGTTAGAACACTGTGCCTGTGATTAGTAGGTTGCTGGTTCAGATCTTAGGGTCGGCAAAGTGATGCCCTGACCAACACCCTTAACCCCAGTTCCATAGACTGACTGACCGTTTTTTCCAAAAAAAAAAGGGCATTTTTTTAGTGCACATTTTAGTGGTAGTGGGGATTCGATCCGGAGTCTGGAACGGATTAAATTTGGGAAC
>JAABNY020000108.1:30868738-30896636 GCA_015164015.2 Brevimyrus niger | reverse complement strand
GGCTCCCAAGTAGAAGAGTCTGGGTGCTAGACTGGCCTGCCTGCAGTCCAGACCTGTCAACGGCTGAAAACATTTGGTGCAACATGTAACGTGAAATATGACAAGGAGATCCCAGACTGTTGAGCAGTTGAAATCCTATATCAGGCAATTACAGGACAACATTTCATTCTCTAAACTCCAGCAATTGGCTTCCCCAGTTCCCAAATGTTTAATGTAATTTAAAGTAGCAAAGCTTTCTCTTGATGCAGTCTTGTCCAGTGAAGTCATTTTCATTTCTGAATTAAAAATTAATAAAAGGCAGAAACCATTTGCCTTATACTTTCTACCTTTTTGAAATAATTGTTGACACTCTGGATGCTTGTTTTGACTTGTGTCTGTTGCTAACTTAAAAAGAATGGTTATTAATCAAGAAAATATGTATGTCAGCTGTCGTCATGGTAATCGGCATCCAAAGGTACCCAGATAGATTTGTCCCCTTTTCCAAGCCATGATTTTTTGTGACCTGTGTAATAGGAAAAGGGAGCTGGCTGCAGAGGAGCTGGCTTGTCTTAACCTCATCCACAGCTAATATTTTATTTAATGGTGCAGTGGATGGCATCAGGAAACTAATGCAGGGAATGCAGGAAAATACATACACACTTCATGCTAAATTTCTATCCATGGTGCATTACCTTGCATCGTTAATTCCTCCTATCACAGCTCAGGTCAGGTTTGAGCGCATGTCCTGGTACATCACGTTGCCACGCCCGCCACACAATGAAATAACTCAGGATCCCAGTTAGCAACCCAGGCCAACACATGGTCCAGTACCACCCTCAGGAAATGCCCATCGATCTGCCCACAGCCAGGTGTTACGTGGGCGTCCCCTTGACCTGGTCCAGCTGCTCGGGTCCTCAGCAATGAGGATCCTGTGAGCCTGATGACCCTCAGGGAAATACGCCACATGGCCATAGTGGCTTAACTGACACTCATCCACAATGCAGGTAATGTACCTCATTCAGGACTCCATGAGCAACCATTCGTTCTGTACAAAGTTAAACCAGAGGTGCCCAAAAATTTGCTGAAGAGACAATGTAAAGGTTCTTTCTTGGGGTTTCTTAATCTGGAATCATTGTGTATGTAGATTAGGGTTAGTGGTTGGGATTGGGATGAAAGTTATGGGTTAGGGGTTAGGGTTAGGTGTTAATGTTAGGGTTTAGGGTCGTGTTTATAGTTACGTTTACTTCCAAATGAATTGAAATTAGGAGAAGATAAATCATGCACTGTTTTGTGCTGCAAATTTAATTTGGAATGTTCGCAGACAGTTTTCTCATTTGAGGCAGTGGCAGAAGTGATTAATTTGAACAAAGGTGCAGTCTGGGTAGTACCGAAATGTTCTGTACAGATTGGGAGTCTGGTGATCACATGAGCTTTAATAATGATTAATGATGTGATCTTACACTTATCTAGCACATGGTCACATGGACACATAATTATGCATATTTTTTAATCTTTTTTATTTTATCATGGGGATCAGATTGTTTATTTCATTACGAGGCTGGTGTACATTCTGGATGGGATGCCAGACCATTACAGGATACAGGTCAGGGGACAAACTAGATGATGTGCCAGTCCATCACTGGACACACACACACACACACACACACACACACACACACACACACACACACACACACACACACACTTTTGTAATTATATCTTTGTGGGGACTCATTCATTCCTATGGGGAAAACTCTAATCCCAACATGATGCCCTTAACCCCTACCCAGTCCTAAACTTATCCATAAGTAGTCAAACAAAATATGAGACATTTTTTGTTTTTTGATTGCATTCACAGATCTTTGTGGGGACCCCCACAATGTCAGAGTAGCAGGTCTTTTTTTACATTGCGGGGTACAATTGGTCTCCACAATGTAATATAAATCTTATATAAATACACCATGCACACACACACACACACACACACACACACACACACACACACACACACACACACACACACACACACACACACACACACAATAATACTCTATGGTGAATTTCAATATGCTAGTTAGCCCAGCTTTATGTGTTTGGACTGCATGAGGAAGCTGGAATACCTGTAGGAAACTAACGCAGAACAGGGAGAACATGCAACCACACGGCGGAGGCAGAAGTCAAACCCCAACCCTGGAAATGTGAAGCAATCATATGCCGCCCATTGGGCCAACAGACATCACATACTGCAAACATTACATGCAAATAATGACTAATAAATTGGACAAGATTTCAATAATATTGCACTTACATGCATTTTGCAAAGACTATTCCAAAGTTACACATGAACTAGTATTAACAGAACTAATACAACAACTTGTATCTTATCTAAAGCAATTATTTACATTTATTTATTTAGTATGCGTGAGTACAAGTGATGTCCAGCAAGGGAAATATTTCACAAGAAAACATCTGTTAGGATATCATCTCAGTTTATACCTAAACTATGTGTAGTTTAGAAATGCTATGTGATTTCCTGTACAGTGACAATGTAAAGCCACCACTTTCTGTGGTTCAGCGTTAACTATCCCATTCCTGCATTCTGTAAATAAATATGACCCAAACACAAAATGAGACCTACATCATTTTGAAACAAAGATACAAACGTACAGTGCCATGGGAAACAATAAATATAGTTGCTGTAAATCGTACACAGCAATTGGTAACTATCTAATATTTGTAATCTGATACAGAAACTATAGGGCTACATCCTAACTAATTCCGTTCACACTGAGATGCTGAATGTCTCCACTAAAGTCAAAATGATGTGCTTGTTTTCAAAAAGTTCCTCCAGTAATGTATGAGAGGCTAAAATGTAATTGCTTGGAGTTTACACCCACTGCATTGCATTTGGCCTCAGCACCATTATCAGATTTCAGCAGCTCTGCTCAAAAGCGTCCCCCAGAAGACATTTTCAGTTTCACACTAATGGAGATGTTGTATAAAGTAAACAGCTGAAGGCACACTCACAGGCAGGAGACATTTCTGGGCAAAGATCTTCTAAATACAAGCCTAATATATGTACTTAGAGGCCACATACTGATTTATCAGCAGTCGATGCTGAATTAATGACTAGAAAAACACATCATGGGGAAAGATATTGATGTGATTTCTGGAGTTCTTGAGGTTCCTGAGCTCTTTTATTCAGTGGTTGCTTTATTAATTGCAGATAATATTCACTGTGTGAGTAATGAATAAGGAAATATTGGATGAATAGTGTATAAAATGTGTAACATCAAAGTTTCAGGTACAATCCAATCAAATCAAGGCAGGATTCAAGCTTTTATGCAAAAGATATCATTTAAAATTGTTTAACTATGTAAAAATCCAAACCAAACATCAATTCAAAAATGTGCTATTTTTTCTGAAAGTGAAGCTTTTGATATGATCAAAATACTAAAGTAATAAGTACAGGTCATGTATCTTGTGGAGTTTTCATTTATTTATCAATGTATTTATTACTGTTCCCCAGGTGCTCTGGAGATAAATCCATGAACCATTGGGTGTAGACAGTGACCTTTAAATAATATTTCCTCCAGATTCAGAGGGTCTTTTCACTGAGAGAACAAGCTGCCTGGGTAAGAAATAATGTGGGAACAGTTATGAACCAATTTAATATAAATTATAATTATACTAAGGACAACCTTTGTTGTCATGGAGATGAGAAACTCACAGGTTAAGATCAAAGGGATGTTCACAAAGCAGGATTTCTCATTTAGCTTGGTTAACTTAAGTTGAAAGTCATGATTGTGCAGTAAGGATTTAGGTAGGTGGACAATTACTTCCAGTTTAAGTTAACTAACTGAGAAATCCTGCTTCATGGCACTCCCCCTGGTAACGAAAGTCAAATTTCTAATCCAAAATCAGTTGAAAGCTGGGTGGGGAAGATTAGGGTCAAACCGAGTACTGGGGAAAATCCAGAATCAGAGAATGAGAAGCCAAGTGTTAATCAACGATCATAAAAAGGAGAATCCAAAAGCAAGACAACCCACATCCCAGCTTGATTAAATTCACAAGTATACAAGTGCTCAAGATAGTATTATGGCACAGGGGAAACCTGTGTCTGGATTAGACCAATCGGTACTCAGGCAGGGGTGTTTGCTGGAAGCTTGTGGGGGCGTAATATTTATTTGCTTCTTGCTTGTTTTCATGACTATATTATTATATAAATACCCTGCTTTCTACATATAACAAATTATACAGTAGAAATTGAGGCACTGATACTTATTATAGTAATAATGGCATGATGCCTGTACTTATTTTTTAAAAAATACATATTTTACAATATTATCAATATTAATTTAAAAAGTGAACTAATATATTATGCACACCTGTATAATTTATGATAAGTTATTGCTGCAGCATGTTAAACCGGCTGTGAGCTGTATAGGGCATTTCATAAAATCATAGCACTTTGTATCTGATGTACTAATGAATGAGACAAGCAGTTGGAAATGTTTTATTTATACCCCAGAGTATGAGCGTACTGGCCCACATCCTTGGCAGTCTCTGGCTTCCGTAGATTTAAGGGTCAATGTTTGGAAAAAGTGGTTTCATACATTTTATCATTGCCAAAATGGAACCATATGCATGCTTAGTCATTTTGAATTTTCACTGGAACTTACTGGTGAAATTTCTGCATATATGAACAAATGAAAGCAAGACTTTGTATTTGTTATCATTCAGGCTGACTTTCTTACCGACCGTTCATTCACAATGAAGTGTTTTTAATAATTAGCTTTATAATGCCAGACATGTATTTAACAGTTGTGTATGTCTGACCAGTTATAGCAATACTTTCTAGAATAGCTAACATTATTGCTAACATTTTGGCCAACTAAAATCTTAATGTTTGTCAATGGTTAATTAGTCAAAGTCTCTGTGGCTAAAATGATAACTTTTCTGGAATATTTCTGGTGACAGCAGAAGGTCTAATTTTATGGTTATATAATTGAATATGACAATTCCATCCATTTCCTATAACTGGTTATCCAGTACACGGTTGCACTGAACCTAGACCCAGGATATATTTTTATTTTCTCCCATTTTATTATTTTCTTTGTGAGATCACAGCATTGCTGAAGTACCCCTATCCTTGATTATGCGGGAGTATGTCTGTGACTCTTACATCGACCGTGATGAAGCACAAAGAGTTATTACTCTCTCCTGGTAATCTTTATCGCTAACTGAAGAAGTGTTTCAGTTATTCCTACAGTCGACTGAGAGGGCATGAGGTGAATTAGAAAGACAGTAAAAGAATGAGAGCTAGGTTTCCCATATGTCCCTTTATGTTCAGCCCCGCTGCCTGGAAGACCTGTTGTTCTTGGTGTGCCTGAGGTCTTTTCAGAACAAGAGGACAGCAAACCATCAGGAGACTGTAGAGTTCAGTTCAGCTGGGGAAGGGAGGGGGAATACAGGACTACCAGCTAATGATTAATATCTGGAGGGAAACTATCAACGACAAATGAAAGGAAAGAAAACAAGGTTTCACTGACCTGGCTGGTACTGGGGGCTTAACGACATGATCATCACAGCCAAGGGCCTGTAGTGAGAAGAAAAAAGCAGCACAGGCCCATGCTGGGGGCCTCGGTGCCTGTCAAAAGCATCCTAAAAGACAGGTGCTTGATACTGACTCACAGAGGGGTCCTGCGGCTCTCAGGTGCTGCCCGATTGATGCAAATAAGAGGGAGATGGATTCTCAGTAAGACAGGATGGTCGGTGGCAGAGGAGAGACCACCTCTGTGGATGGATGGAACCCTCTTTTCATTTGCAATATAGAACTCTGTGAGCATAAACCAACCATAAAAACCTTGCTGTGAGTGCTGTGCTGTCAGGTAAACCTTGCTGTGAGTGCTGTGCAAGGTAATGTGCCCTGCGAGTTAATGGCTGGACGGGAAGCAGGCAGAATTAGGAGGGAAGTCAATATGAAATAAACATACAATTGGGGCCTGCTGTGTGACATAACAGCCTTAGTGTCTGCTTTCTTTGTGTTGCTCCTTTTTAATGATTCTAAACACAGAGTCTGGTAAGTTCTCACTCAATACATCTTTTAAGCATTATGCATGTTTGTGTCCCAGGTTTCAGCTGTCATTGTTTGTTAGCTATATTTAGCATTAGCATGGCAGTGATTCCACTCTGCATGTTTAGGAGTAACACCTGAAATGTTGTGCTTTGTAAATGCTTATCAGGATGGTGCGGATGGAGAGCTGAATGCCTGCGTGGGATTTTGCTTTTCCCTTTGTTGGCCTTGTCAGTAACGTGTGCTGGATCCGGCTGAATATGGTCACGTTTAAAGTCCCACCAGTGCTCCTGTGGTCCACCTCATCTTCACCTCCTAAGCTTGCCTTACTGTGGTGCCTTAATACAGCCGGCTGATGCGGATGCACCCTCCTCACAGGCTCTGTGGGGTGCCGCTCCTGTTACTCCTCCGCGTTACTCTTGCTTCAGGTAGTTTTTCACAGGATAGCAACACTACTTCACGGGAGAACTTAATGGAGATAATACATGTGGGAGAACAGTGTTACCCCAAATATGAATATCTCCATAGATGTGCCTCCTGGGTGCTTATTTATACAGACAACATTGAGGGTCCAGCTTCTAATATCAGGCTGGCCCATGTATAATGTAGGTATATAAAAAAAGAAGATCCAACCACAGAGAGGCTTCGCCTGCAGACAGGAGTAAAATTGCGTTGAAGGCTTGAAGAGCTGCATTCTGGGTTGGCCTGATTGTTTGTTGGATATAGAAGCTGTTGGACAAAGTCTAGTGTTAATTTAAGGAGAGGGACCAGAAAGAGCCATAAAGGAGGAGAAGATGCTGGGGAATACATCTGCTGTACTACAAACAGGACCTCCTGCACCATATGGCAATGCCAAGGGGGCTCCCGGCTGGCAAACCGCTCCACCCACTGACACGTCACAGTGAACAATCAGTGCACAGAAGATGGAAGGGATTTCTCCTGGATGAAAAACATGATGGTTTTTAGATGTAAGATGTTTATCACAAAGCCAGTGTTGATTATGCATGTTTTTTGTATTCATTGTATTTTAAGAGTAAAGGGGCATTAGGCAACATTAATTTGAGTGTAGGTTAATAGGTACCTATATAAATAGACATCATCATCTCTATATTACATGCGGTTAATCCACAATGATGCGCTTGAGGAGTCCTGACAGAGATGAGGGTATCCGTTGATGGGTGTTACACAAGCAGGTATAAATAGAGGAACGGAAGGCACACCTATCTGCACAAACTCAGTGTGCATGCATGCGGCTTTTCATTTGCATAGACAACAGAGATGAGGAAAACAGACTGTGAGGCTCCAGCAGCAGCGGGGGAAGGAGACAGGGGAGCTATACAGGAAATGATGTCACAGACCTGGAGCCAGGAGCCTGTGGGGACGTCCTGAGTATACATCAGTACCCACAAGCCAGTGCGTAAGCCAGTGTTGTCTGCTTAAACTTTGTGCATAGATCTGACATCCTAGAGGGGGGGGGGGCTGCTATGTACACAGGGCTGGTCTGTATCTCTTCAGCAAGTTTGCAGAAAAGCAGGGAGTAAATGACTTGAAAGTTTAGGCAGGTGTGAAAAGAGAAAGGGTGCTTCTAGGGGGTGGGTGGGGCCAGTGCCCTCGTTACAATATGTATACCCCCCTGTGGCACCCCTAAATACGTATACTACTAAGGTCTGAAATAAATGCATTATTATTATTTACATATACATATGTGGGCTAATTTAACGGGGTAATATTTTGTGTGCTGGGAACAGGCGAAACACAAGCGTAATCATATTTTCTTGATGGACTCTGTGCTGAGTGTTCCAGTCGCATCAGTTGGTGAAACGTTAAGTTAACAACAGAAAAAAATAACTAAGCTTGCAGAAGCAAGACAGTCTGAACAAGAAATCAGAGTGAGTTACATATTTGTAAAAACCCTGAAATGTAACTGCAAAGCATTGCTTAAATAACTTATTGGTTTTCAATATTGTCTTTTGCTTCTTAATGCTGGCAATCTAGTGTAAGTAATACTCAGAGGACATTAAGGTCAAATGCATTGCCCCCTCCCTAACAGATCAACTGGCCCCAGTCTGCCTCCCCCCCCAGCTGAAGTGGTCTATAACCACCACTGGTTAAAGCTTCGATAATTACGAATCTTTGACCATCAGTCAGTGCTGATGGGGAATAATTTATAAGATAAGTATCAGTGAATCGGAATCAGAATATTGTTACCCTGAAGAAAATTGCTGGAGGAGCCTCAGTTGTGTACATATGACTGACCTTTTCACAAGTTTATGTGAAAGTTAATGGTAAAAACAGCATTTGCAGTTTCAGTGACTCAGTCCCTTTGAAATTTAAGAGATCATTAATATTGTTGCTATTATTACCACATTACTATGTTCTTTCATGGGACAGCAAAATGAAGGACTAGTAATAATCACTGCCACTGAGATGACTGGACTATCTTTATTTGAAAAAGGGGATCATGTTCCTACACTGTGATTTTAACAGTTTCAGGATCAAGATCCTTTATTTGCCTTCCGTACATCAGTACATAGGAAATCTGACTTACCCCATTCCGTCAGTAACATGCAACATACAACAGGATTAGGCAGCACAGAACAACACAAAGAAACAAAACATCACAGCAGACGTGAAACTAGGAGCTGCAGGAGTAGATAATTATGGGATAAACAAGAAATAATATACAAAATTGCTGAAATGGAAGACAGCTAAATAAAGTACGAATATGAAAGAAATATAAATAAACTAAATGGCTGAAATAGGAAAGTAAAATGTACTGTGTCTTTATGAGGTTGGAGTATTATTGCTCAAAACCAACAGCACAATGTTACCCCAGTGGTCATTGACAGTACTGCAATGCCAAGCAGCCTAACCCTACCAGGTACTGTAATAATGCAGCAGGAAATAAAAACATCATCACATAGCGGCTACACCAAGACCATATAACTAACCAATAGATAGATCTATCCATCCACCTATCCATCTATCCATCCATCAATCCATCCATCCATCAGGGGTGTCACTACAGATTTTGGGCCCCATGAAAACATATTACATTGAGCCCCCAGTCCACGCCAATCCAATTACAGTATGTTCCAAATTTAGGCTTCCTGTCACTCAGGGGCCCTTTGAATCATCCCAACTTCCTCTCTCTTTTACGATGCTACAGTTGCATGTGGATGCAGAATCGAAGGTGTGCTCTCTACATTCTCACTGTCTTCTGATATTTGTAGCATTGACTTTTTCTCTACATTCAAATCTCAAAGCTCAAAATTCATCTTTTAAATGTGGTTATTCACAATTTTATTTTTACTTTATTCAGGTAGCTTTTATGATTTGATGAAAGTCATTTTAAATTTATTAATACACTTACAGAAGTATATTTGTATATTGTGTGGATTGTTTTTTGTAGTGTCCTTGAGTGCCTTGAAAAACACTTTTAAAGAAAATGTATTATTATTATTATTATCATAATTATTATTATAATTATTATAACATTCCCAAACTTCAACGTTTCCTTACTATTCAGGACATGGAGAAACTAATTTATGTTTTTTGTATACAGTACGTTAGAGTACTGTACTCTACTGTACTGTAATGCACTATTTTCTAGGAGCTCACACAGGACATCAGACCCCTTGTAGCGTATTCAAAATGCAGCAGCCCGAATTGTCACCATGAGCAGGAAGTTTGAACACATAATCCTGCTCTTAGTTCCCTGCACTGGCTTCCTGCTGGGTTCAGAACTGACTTACATATAAGGCACTCAAAGGTTTTAGCACCTGCCTATCTAATTCAAGTTTACAAACCGCATCATCCACTCAGATCACAGAATGCAGGCTGCCTTGTCATTTTTAAAAATCAGTTTAGCTTACCCCGCAACTTAACACATGACACACTATAACTATGCCTGCTGGTGCTGCTGTATGTGCCATTTGGTCCTACTATGCTTGTTCATCAATGTTTCCATGCCTCTTATGACCCCCTCATGTGCTCCGTCTTCCTTCCCACATGTCCGGATGGTGCCTGGGGTGTGTACCATCTGAGCTGGAGTCCTGGTTCAGTCCCATGGAACGGTGACATCGTGGATGTGACTTACGGACTGCATCATTGTGGGTGCAGCCTTCAATCTGCGAATCAGACTACATAGGGCGGCACGGAGAACTGACTCAGCAATGACCTCAGTTTACACCTTGCTTTTACCAAGCAAGCCCACTCTTTCTTTTTTTATAATGTTAGCATGTCTGGGGGGGTTGGGCAGCCAGCTAACCTTGGACCCCCAGAGGTTTTTTTTTCTCCCTACTTGACAGTTTTTGGTTCATCTCCTAGGTTGTCATCATCTTTATAGCCCAACTCAGGCATCACAGGGCCCAGTCCACCGCAGTGCACATAGACCCCCTGTGGGAAATTCATGAACCCTGGGTAGCCTAACTGTAATGGACTGTAGGAAGAAACCTGCACAGCATGCGGAGAAGAACTCCAAACACACAGACACACACACAGACACAGACACAGACACAGACACAGACACAGACACACACACACACACACACACACACACACACACACACACACACACACACACACGCACATGTAGGGTAAACATATCCTTATGGGGACCGCTCATTCATTTCAATGGGAGAAATGGTAATGCTAACTATGACAACCTTAATCCCTACCCTGCCCAAGTTTTTGCATTTTTAGTTTTTTCATAGCAGTCACCGATTTTTATAAAATTGAATTTTCTCCTATGGGGACCAGGAAAAACAGTTTTTTATCACATGGGGACATTTGGTCCCCCCCATACACACACACAAACACAGAACCAGAGGCAGGATTCAGCATCAGAGTTGATCTACTGCTTCTGTACCACCACACAACTAAAGCAACTGCCTATAAAGGAGCAAGTTTCACTAAAACTCCAGTTTTCATTTTGGGAGCAGATGTTTTTTTATCCAAAGCAACAAACAATTCAGTCCTTGGAGCAATTTGGGGTAAAGGGTCTTGGTGAAGGCCCATCAGTGAAACCACTCTCCTCTTCCTGAGATTTGACCTAGTCACCTATTGTGACAGAAAACTCAGGAGAGATCAAGGTGCTGAGCAAACAGAAGCAGAATTGAGAGGCTGAGACACAATAATGGTCACAGAGCAGAAGGTCAGGTAAGCTGGGGAAGTCAGTCCCACACAGGAGATGACGGACAGCAGTGGAGAGCAAACGGGGATCCGGGGAAAACAGGAGTGGATGGGAACACAGCAGGCAGGTTGGGTCAGGGATACATGAAAGACAAGCACTCTGTGCGTCGCCACATGGATGGACAATACCTCGCACTGAGTGTCAGACAGCTCAAGCTTTTTTGGCATTGTCACCAGGAGGGGTGACATCACGCAGGCCACCGAGCCAGGCACCAGCTCACCATTAGGTGTGCCGTCTCACAAATGCCAGGAGGAACGATGCTGCAGTTTTCATGAGTGATAAAAACTATCAGCAATAGTAATGCTAAACTGCATAAGATTGCAATGAAAGTCCTTCAAATTTATAGGACCATTTTAGCTCAGCTTCAGGCTTCTATACTTTAATTAGCCCATTTCTTCAGCAATTTTTATAATGAACATGTTGTTATTGCACTTCCATTTAAATTATCTTTTATATGTACATTTGCTTTAAGACTTCAGAAAAAATGGACGGCAAGGATAAATGGTCAGACCATATCCCATTATACTATTAATACTGTTAAAAAGTCTAATCAAGCATTCTCAACACTTCGCTGTAGTTTTATTCCTTATGATATCATAACAATCCGCAAAAGTGTCAAGGATTTTCACAATAACACACTTGTGGTTAAACTCCATCTATATTCGCTCCTTTTGTGGCGTAAGAGGCTTGAGACTTAAGTGCACAAGAACCCAGTATGTTTATCTGCTTTAATTATATCTGTTACGCATGGTGTACCTTATACACAAGATGCGGCCAATGATGCACTCATCTCATCAGGCAAGTCTAATGTGATGTTATATTAGATAAAAGTTGACTGTCAAGGGAAGCTCAAAATCACTGTTGAAATTGTCAGATTGTGCATATTGAGGTGGCCTGCTTATAAATGGCCATATGCACTACAGCAGCCTTGTCCTGTACTGTACTACTTATCGAGCCAATTTGGCAGGTCCTGCTATAGAGATGGAAGTTCATTGTTGTGTGCATGTGTAAGCGACAGAAATGTCAACTGTGATTTAACCCAGATGAAAGGTCAGCATCCAGGTTAGGTTTAACAATTTAGCACAGGGCAAATACCACCGGTGGAAGTTTTTAGAATAGGACAGTGTTGCTTAATCATCCCCATTGGCAGAATAGTCTTTTCCCCATCAAGCTCTCCAAGAGACACTCAGACCAGCAAGAGCAAGCTTGGGAAGTCAGAGCACAGAGTCAGCGAGTCTCTGAGGGTATTGGGGGTTAAGGGCCTCGCTCAAGGGCCCAAGAACAGCATCAGTCTGCCAGCTCCAGGATTCAAATCTGCAAACTTCCAATCATAGGCACAGTCCCAATCTGCTAAGGCAGACTTCAGTCATTATCGAGACTGTTGAACACGTGACGATCATTTCCATGCAATACCTGGAAGATGCACACTCTCATTTTATACATGAAAAGTGTAGCCACCGGTGTCCTAGTGGTTCCTGTGAGGTGGCCTTGTTGTGCTCTCTACCTTATATAAGTATCTTTCAAATGTTTCTTTGAAAGCTGCTGTTGATCCTCACCCTCCTCTGATCTTATCGACTTAATGGATGGGGGCATTACGAGCTTTTAAATTAGCTAAAAATAGTCTGAAGAAATGCTTTAGCAGAAAGAAATCTTCCCACGGCAAATGTCTGATAGTCTTTAAGTGGAGGCAGTCTGTGGCTCCATAAACATAAAACCTCTATGTGAAACAAGGTCTTCTAGTCCATCAGGAAAATGACGGTGGCGTCTAAAGCCAATGTTTTCAGACCTGGCCGGAATGTGCAGACGACATGAAAGCTCTGTGGTAATGGATTTGTAGTCCTTCAGACAATAAACTGGCGAAAATCAATTTTTTCATAGTGAATGATGAATTTTGACTGAGAGAAAGAAGTTCTATCACAATGCTCTGCAGTGACATTACAATTCTGTTTTCTGTAATGCTATAAAATTCAAATACTTTTTCTGTGATATTTAAAATGACAAAGAAGACTTTTGTTTACTACATGACAGGTCCTACACATGCACTCAACCGGAGGCATCTGTGTTGCTAATGCCGCTATGTTTAATTTTTAATCTATAGGATTTTGTTATTATTTATTTATGATCCATTGCCATTAATGCCAAAACACAAGTATCTGTACTTATTATGCCCCGTTTTGAGACATTCTAGGAAATAAAAATCTGTTTGATATACTGAAATTATAAAATAATCAGCAACATTTGGCAGTCCATCTGTATTTGCATATCAAATAAGTATGTATTAATAAAACAGATAGAATGTTCTGGTAAACCCTTTGACTCCTAGTGACTCACACTAAATAAAATCCCTGTAGATCTTTCCTTTTGCTTTGGTCCAAAAATGAAAAATTAACCAGGAGACATAATCCTGACTTTGTGATGTTGACATAATTCATACGGCATTTAGTATACCGTATTTAGTATAGTTTTTTTAGTTTTGTGTATTAGTTTTTACTGTCACAAGTAATGGTGAAAACTTTATTAGGTATTTCCTGCGAGTACCAGGTAGGACCCCAAGTTGAGAGAGGCTCTTTTGCATACTGCTCTAGTACCGAGCTGTTATTTTTGCAGGGTGGTCCAAAATAAACTGGGACATGTACCAGGGTGGTCCAAAATTTTAGACTTTCAAAGAGTCAACCTCCCACTCTTATTTTGTAACATCCTATATCTGCCACCAGAATGTGGGGGAAAAAAAAATCAAAGTTACTTAATATTTAAGGTGGTTAGGCTAGGCTCAGTGCAAGCAAAGTTTCTCATATAAGCGATTATTGCCCTCCATGACTGCTAATTATCACTATACCGATATACTCACACACTGATACAAAACACAGATATGTACAAGGGATACATACAACAAAACCATTTAATTACACACTACACTGCAGAAGTTTGGTCAGTATGATTGACTGAATGTGAAAGGATACTGTTTTCTAACAATCAGCACGGTAACTTCACAGTTCTCAATTAATGTCAGAGGTGCTTACAGCTAGAACCCGTAAAACTGCAACTTTGTTCTTGATTAAAACATTAAATCGCACTAATGTGCTCATATTTTACATTATTGAAACATCGTATGAATTTACTTCAGAATTCACAGTGAATAGATGAAACGCTGTTATGACTGATCACCTGCCAGTGCAAATAATGCAATAATGCAAGTATTTGTTTAATTCACATATGCATTTTTATCTGATATGAATTGAGCATTCCCCAAATATCAACTTATCCTCATAATTAGTGTGACTTTCACATTTCTCTAGTGACAGTATTAAATGGAGGGGTGGAAGGAAGTTCGTGTGTTCAGACAACACTAGTGTGTGCGTTAAGAAAATATTAAGGTACTGAAAAAAATATTTGATACACCATTTCTTAACTATTGTTATTTTGGTTTACTAACATTATTATTAACTCCTGCTTAGCAGCCAAATGCTAACTTTCTTTCAGTTGTATGACATGATGCTAACAAATGCTCTGTAAGTTGTGTTTATCCTAATTTGAATTTCCATCGCCAAATGCAGTGTAGGAAAACAGTTTTTCTTGATAATGTTCAACTGAATTGTTTCCACTATCCTTCGAAAATCTTGGGCTGGTTTGATAAATTATACATTGGCCTTAGTTCAGGGGCATCAGAAGCATTTTGAATGTGAGGGAACACACTGGCAGGGGGTCTGGGGACCCTCCCCCAGAAGTTTTTTAATGATTAGGATGGCATTTCCTGCAAGAACCGAAGTGTTTTTTCAGTGGTATGTGCATTCGCATATCGATCAAGTGGAATGGATTCTTTTGAAGAAGCAATAGAAACAGTGCTGGGTGAACTAATATATTATGTTAATTTTTTTTTTGGGGGGGGGTCCAAACGAATAATTATGAAATGTGAGGGGGACACGTCACCCCCAGACTTAATGCCGGCGACACCCATGCCTTAGTTAATTATGCAAGAGTAAAGCCAATTTACCATTTTGGAATTCTCAATTAGCTGGCATTATTAGAAAATTAATAATAGAACTTACATTTGCATTTGTGAAGGTTTGTGAAATTACTGGGAACTCTGCTTCATGAGCTTGGGAAAGTTATGACCAAACCAGTAGACCCACTCTCGACCTAACTGGTATGCAAATCTCCTTAATCAAGTTTTTAAATAACCACTTGCATCGGCATATTGTTGCTGTCCAAGTTAACGAGCCATCTTATTATTATCTATGAAATGGCCTGTTAATGTCTACTCCCAAGCCTAACCCCATTCAGTCAAAAACAAAAGGTGCTGAAGCCAGTACACATCCCTATTTGCCAGATCTGATAGGAATATTCTAAGGAAGATCTTGGTGTCAGAATATAATTAAAATGGGGGCATGTCTGGCAAAACATCCCGGCTGCCATGAGAATAAAAGGGCTATATAAATGTAACATATTACTATTATTATTATTGTTATTATTATCCGTAGTAATAGTAGTAGTAGTAGTATCATCAATTATAACAATAATAATAATAATTTAACCAATAATTTTACACTTTACCCGTTTATCAGCAGTTAGAAGTTTTCACTTCTGTCTCACTGCGATTTCTTGAATTAGAATTTGGTGATCAGTGGTCATTGTCAACACACCACAGCACACAGTGCGCAACAATGAAATGTGCCTTCTGCATTTGACCCATATGTGACTTTTGTGACATAGCAGAGGGCAGCTCAGCTAATTCAGCACCAGGAGAGCAGTGCTTGGGGACGGTACCTTGCTCTGGGTACCTCAGTGGTGACTTGTTGGTGGGGGATTCGAACCTGCAATCTTTCAATGACAAGTGTACGTCCCTAACCATCAAGCCACCACTTCTTTTTTTTTTTTAATGCGTAATCACACTAACAGGATTTAAAGTGATGAGCTTGCTTTCAACAGGGGGCGGGAATTTCTGTAAACTGGACATAACGAATTTAAGCTGACTAGAGTGAAAAAGAAAAAAAAAATCCAGAATTGTGACATACGACCTCTCAGTCAGATGTTTCAAAAACCAAATGGCAAGCAAATATACTCAAGATTTCATAGCTAGCTGGTTAGCAGAACATGCTGTTTCAGCATCTCCTAAATAAGGAATGAGTTAATTTAATGATTAGTATAGTGACTGTTTGTGGCCAACAGGGGACACAAAACCTTGCACACATGTGCAGTGTGAGTGGTGGTAAACACTGCTGCTGTTTGTTTAAAAAGAAAACATATTGGGACTAGTATGTGTTTGTAATATATATATATATATTTATTTACCTTTATTTTACCAGGAAGTCCCATTGAGACATAAACATATACCTGACAATAAAACAATAAAACAGTAAAATAGAAGAACAATTGTTTATGCACAGTGGCTTCTCAAGCAAAAAATTAAATATATCAAATATATATAATTGTATATATATATTACTGCTCTCTATTTCACTGTTAAAGTGTCAGTGATGTTACCAATTTTAAATAATGACAAAATGAAGTATGACTTGTAAATGGGATAGGGGACAGAATCACTTTTCACTGCACCTGTAGCCCTGTTCACATTTCACAATTGGAATGTGCAAATGGGCACACTCTAATCTCAGAACTACAACAGGAAATTAGCATCTGCACACGCTCACAAAGTGGTGTGCCTGGTGAACTAAAAAGCTGAAGGTGATGTCATTTCCATGCACCATTTGGCTTAAATTGCTACATGTGAATTTGCAATCATATACCCAAAGAGTGATTTAATTTAAGAAGTGAAGAGTCATGGAACAGGTAGTGTGATGCCTTCAGGGGGAGCAAGGTCGCCTCACATCTGTAGGGTTGGTCCTTGGTCCAGCCTCCGCTCTGTGTGGTTTGAGTTGGCATTACTCCTTCTGCCATATGAGCTGCCCACTGCAGTTCAAATCCAACACAAACTCAATGCAATTAAGTGAAAATGCTTCTTTCCTATCAGCCGAATCACCTTTGCCAAAGACTTTTGAATGAATGAGCAATAGGACTGGAAGAGTAGTGTGCGAAAAGATAAGTACAATATGATATGGCGGAACTCATAATCAAAGCTGAACAAAGAAGAATGTGTGTATGTTTTAAACATAGTCATCCTTCTAATGAAGTGAAGCTTTATTTGCCATTTTTATAGGTACATCGGAATGTGAGTTTTTTTGTGTATCCCATCTTACTCTGCTTTGAGAAGCACACACATATATAAAGGTGAGATTTAAGCTTGGGGTCAGAGTACAGGGCCACCCAAAGTACAGGGCTACCCATCCAGCATCACTGGAGCATTTTTCAGAGGGCTAGGGGCCTTGGTCAAGTATCCAGCAGAGATGTGGCTATTTTGCTAAATATGGGATTTGAACCAGTGACCTTTCGATCACAGGCACAGAGGCCTAACGCACTTTTGTAGACTTAGTATTACTATAATTCACTGCTGCTGTGGGATAGTTTGTGTTTTGTGTTGGTTGTGGGATGCTGGAGGTGATCACTGGGGCTCTTCCATTTCCCCCAGAGGCTTATGGGTAAAGGCGTACTGTTTAGCTCAAAGCACATGTTCACACAATGACTATTATTCACATTTCCTGAATTATCCTGTAAAAAAGTAAAGATGTAGCAGGAATACAAGAGAATCTAAGCATGCTGAAATGGGGCTTAAATCTTGACTAATGCCAAGACCACCAGACGCAAACATGATCAATTCAGGTAATGTCCCTAATGATCATGGAGATATGGTTTACTTGGGGTTTTTTTGGAGTAATTTTCTGATGTATGAGCATAGTTAGTTGCTCGAGCTGATGTCACAGCAGATGGTAGCATGGTGATGGTTTCAGTGAGACTAAAAATCCTATTTGTGCCACATTGTTCCTGTGAAAAAACAAAAGAATTGACTAACACTCACTCAGCTGGAAAATTAGCCTTCATGAAGAGGTACAGGCATTTCTGTACAAATCACTGAGGCAGGAATGCCTGAGAATGCCAAGTTACACCCATCAGTCAGATGAAAGAGAAAGATAAGTTCATGATATTTTGTGTTGCTTGACATGGAAAGATGCTTCTTAATGAGTATGGTTCTTTTGAGTATGCTTCCTCTGAGTAGACATCCTCTGAGTATGCTCCCTCTAGGAATGCTCCCTCTGAGTATGCTTCCTCTAAGTTTGCTCCCGCTGAGTATGCTTCCTCTGATTATGCTCCCTCTGAGTATGCTTCCTATGAGTATTTCTCCTAAATTTGCTATCATTCAGTGCTTACCGATAAGTCCCATTGCAGCAGAATCACATTTATTACTCAAATAGGTTCTTATAATTGGGATCAAATGCACTTTGGATAACACAACACACCACATTTCATATACTAAGGATGTCTGGTTTGGCTGGCAAAAATGACCAGCCTCTGTGCCTCTATTTGGACTTTTCACTTGACTTCCCACCTGCAGAGAAAGGAATTGGTGTTCGGGTACCTGGTGAACTATGGCATAAACAGTAAACCTCATCTTTTTCAAAGCAGCATACAGTACCCAGGGCACAGGGTGTCAAAGCATGGAATTCATTCATGTGAGGGGACATGTAGGGCCTCAATGGCTCAATGACCCTGCTGTAAAACAACGGCAGCTAGGGCATTCCTGTGATTGATCAGTAACTGCTGAATCTGCCATGCCCATGCAGTCCCCATCTGTTAGCTAGCCTAAGAAAAACTAATACTGGAACTGTATATTACTGAAAGGCCTAACTAACAGCCAGGTGGACCTAGGTTCTCTCCTGGCTTAAGGGTTGAATAGAGTCACTCCACACCATGGACTCCACAGCTTTCTGAAACATGCTAATATAAGCTTTTCATTAGCATCTTATTTAGCTCTCAGTTTAATATCTATCTGGTTTTCTATTAATGTTAACTTAGGTGCTATGATGCAGCAATGGGCAACACTGCTTATTAATTAAAGCTTGTTATAAAGTTATTTAGGGAAAGTTAATACAAACCTCTGGTGTCCTTGCCAATCCCTGAGCAAAAATAGCCAGGTTAGCCTTACACATTGAGGTAATGCAGGAATCCTGTGCTATATTGTGTGCTAGTTCAATGCTAACCCAGTGCTAGCCCATATTTCATGCAATAATACGACTTAATTTGCCATTCTTGACCAGTCTGCTCACCTAGGAACTCTATATGGAAATTACCCAGGTATCTGGATGCAGATTCCAAAAGAAATCTGCATGGTTCTAAAGGCACTGTGGTATTTTTACAGACTCTATAGGGGAGATATAATGTCTCAGAGAAGCTATTCACTTTTTTATCCAGTTGGTTCTGCTGGGTGGGCCGGGCCAATGATTTTTAAGATTAGTGCCTAATAGAAAACCCTGGTGCTTGGGATGATTAGAGATACTTTAAACTTTCTGAAGCAAACCCAGAAATTTGGAAACATTTTTGGATGCTATAATCCATAGTGAAGGTAGGTTACCTTACTTCAATTTTTGTAAGAAAATCTCAAAACTTCAGTGTATATGACACAATGGTCAATAGATCTACCAATCAAATGCCTTCCTGCAATCTTTTTGGCTGGCATCCTCAGCTGCTTCTTGACTCCTTTGCACCTCCACTTCTGAAACTCTGCATTTTTGATGAAACCGGTAGGAGCCCATACACTCAGTCCCTGCAGAAAAGTAAGATGAGATGACATCAGAAGTAGAACTTCAATGTCACATCTGTTGTCACCGTGAAACTTGCGAAACATCTGAAGATTGGGCCTGTGCTGCCTAACCTTCATGTTTCAGTGTATAAGCAGAATCAGATGTGAGCCTTTGGCATATAGCGCCCCCAACTGCCAATATATGATAATGTAAAACCTGACTGACAACAAGGTTAACAATCTGGATACTTGGTGGAACAGACTATTTTTCTTTAGTTGTGAGTCTATGAGGCTTTGGAAATATTGGTGGAACATAAGTAGATGGCTCATGGAATGCATCTGCTTTTCCTCTTTCTGCCTCATTTTTTTAACCATCTCTGGGGAATTACATTAGATTACATCATTAAACTAAGATTGCAAGGCTCTGTCAAGAGTGGATTTGAACTTCTAATTATTTAGCCTGAAAAGTGTATGTGTGTGTTTGCCTGTGAGGGGGCATTTGGAGCGGCAGACTTGTGATCATGATATATTGAATCAGTTCTACGTCTTAGACCAGTGTTTGCCAATGTGTTGACCATGAGTGGTGGGGATCCAACAAGTAACAACATGAAACACGTTCAAATTGGATTCATTATACTGTCGCTATCGCCACCTCCACCTCAACCCCCTTGGCAACTTCTACCGTTGCTACCCCCCACCACCATGCACTGTAGCCCCCCCCCATTATCTTCTTAGTAGGAGTAGCTCTCACAGTTTGAAAATTTTTTTTCTTAGACTATATTTCACACTCCCAAGCTGACAAAGCCACTAAAATAAAAAATTAGTTTACTGACAATTAGTCATGTCATGGCTAATTATTTCATCATGAAATACAGTTTAAAGATCCTTCTTGCCAACATATGAGCATCAGAGTATCACAATTTAAGGTCTCAGGTGGTATATTAATACATGATGCCAAATTTTGTTAATTATTATATATTATTCTATGATTGACAAGCTATTTCATGGATTTACTTGAAGTTCTATGAGTGTCATGAGAAAGCAGGGCTATTTTAATAGCTGGAAATGCATCCCATGCATTAAAAAATATAGCAATAATTCATCTGCTACTAAGTGTGTCAGCATCTCTGCTAGCATGATGTATAAAGCCTGTCCTTTCATGGCTGCTCTCTCTGCAAGTTGACGTTTCTCCTGTGGTGTGCATGTTAAGATATAGCGCTTGCTTGATGTTTGATTGTCATTTATTCAGGTGGAATTGTAAGACACCGCCAATTGCTAGGCCTCTCATCTGTGCTCTGAGTCCTAGGGCAGGCTCTAGGCTCACCATCTCACTGCTGAGTTACGGAAGATAGATGGATGGATAAGAAAGATACCCAGATAGAACACTCAGTCTGAAGGGGAATCCAGCTTAATCGCTGGAAGGCCAAGTAATTTGTTTGTGGTCAGGTATGGACCATCTACCACTAGGGGACTAAATGGTCATACATTCTAAAGGCAAATAATACACAAACCTATGACCTGTAATTAGGCAGGCAGACAGAACCAGTGGTGTTGTTAAACTCATTCATACCAATGCATTTTGGCAGTGTCAGGGAGTAGTTTACGTTTGGAGCACCGTTACGCAGCAGACATTAATGGGCAGAAATGTCTTGAATCGAAAACAGGCTTCTCTTTTCAGCTAGACTGGGCCACACATGCTGATTGTCCAATGCATCAATACATTCCCCTGGCATGTAGCTGTCATGTGACTATTTTAAACCCTATTTGACAGGCCTGAATCACTGCCTTGTAAGTCTACTTTTCATGTCACTGAATTCAGCCTAAACAAATACCATTGCCAAACACTTGCTTGATGAAATTATAAAGATTTATAGTAATATAGGCAAAACAGATAGGTTCAGATGAAAGGCAAAGTTAGGTTTAAATGTCATTTTATTTACTAAAATATGTTTTACATTAAAACGTTCATGAAATTAACATGTCATCAATTTAAATAGTATGTCCAACTGAACATTGTTTATCATACAATTTAAACTTAATTGCTACCCAATAAACACTCATTGACTGTAATTAAAACTGCCATCAGTGCGATAGAGCTGGTGATTAACTCTGTATAAAGCCAGCAGTGGTCATCTGCTGCTTCCTTCTGCCGAATCACTTGTTCAGGTCTTTAAAAATAATCTGACAATTGATCTGTCCTTAAGTAAGCAGAAGAAAGCTATGTTAGCATTTGTGACATAGATAAATATTGGCGGCTCTCTCGTTCTGGAAGATGTGGCTCCTCTGTGATTTACATACTGCGGGGCCCTAGTGCTTTGTTCCGGTCCTGACTAATGTATTCTGTTACACCCACTTGTGCCAGCTATAAAATAAAAGCGGCAGTCATCATCATCAAATGAATAATGACTTTGATATGTGGGAGATTAAAAATAGAGAAGTAACACATATATAATTCTTATTTTCTGTTTACTACCATATATCTAAGCTGCTAAGAACTAGCTACTTGAAATGTGCATGTTTTTTTGCAACAACAAAAAAATGTTTGTTTTTCACAGTAGGGTGGTGCTGAATCTCAGCCCAGATCTGTGTCTGCAGTTTGCTGCACTGGGCTCCTCTGGCTACTCTGTTTGCACAATAATGCTGTTCAGATAGCTCCAGTGCTGATTCTGTGATCATTCATTTCATATTCGACTTTCTTTTTTATCTTGGATACAGATATTGTCATTCAACGTAATCTGATCTGAGCAACTTAACCAAATTAATCTATGTTATTAATGCACAGTAGTGCAGTGGTTAGCACTCTTGCCTCACACCTTTGGGACTACGGATCAAGTCTCTGCCAAGCGTATGGAGTTTCCATGTTCTCTATGTGTTGTTCTGGGGTTTCTTCTAAGTTCTCCAGGTCACTGAACATCCAGCTTCCATCTGCCTATCTTAAGCGAGGCCCTTACCCCCCTGAAAAACGCTCTGGGGGGGAGCAGATTAATGGCTGACCCTGTACCCTCTTTAAAATAAATGAATTTCAGTTTTAAACAATGTAACTGAACTGAATGGAATTGATCGAATATGTTTAAAATTAAACAAAAAAGACCAAGAATTTGATCTTGCAACTTTTCATGTTTTCCAGTTACAAACATACAAATATATAGCTGAGTACACGCCTCACACGGCGAGGCACGGGTAAAGGAAGGCTGGCACGTAGGCGTGAGTCAAGGCAGCTTATTAGGCAATACAGGGGGAAGACTAAGACCATTGAGATAACAAACAAGTCGCACACACCACTGCCAGCAAAAACAACATCAGCCGCAACAGGTACTCAACTGGCAAGCCAACGCCTAAGCCCTAACATATAAAGGGGAACACAGCTGCAGCACATGAGGGTTAATCAGGGCAGGATAACTAATAATTACTACATAATAGGGTAACATAATGAGCAAACAATAGGTGAGCCTGACACTATACATCTTATGAATATTTGAATTTCTAATGAGGTGCAATCATTTGTGCTTCATGCGTTTTACATTTTGTATCTAAAACAACTGAATGAAGATTCTTGTACGTAATGGTTCACCTCAGGATATGCTTAAATATAACAGATATTTTGTTTTTCTACTTATAATGGAAGGCTTCTGGGTATATTCTAATAATTATCAGTCACACGAGGTAGATTTTGTAAAAGACATAAAGGCTTATTATTCATTAAAAGCTTCCATTTTCCTTCAGAGCACAAGGAGCCTTTATACAGTAGCGTATGTCTTGAACAGTTCTTATTATAAGATGATGACGACGCATGTTTGTTTATTCATTTAGTACATCTTTAATTTAAATAATGTAGAAAAAACTGTATGTTCTAGCTAAACGTCCACCAGCTGCAAGTCAAGCTGTGTCCTACATCACAATGCAACATTCCCATAAAGTATTTCATCAGTCTGTTTATCGAGGAGAAGCTCAATGTCCAAATGAGAGTTGAAGCATTCAATATCAAACAATTGCTTCATTTATAAAAATGTTGTCGTGCTTCATTTCTAGAAAGACATACTAAATAAGTACTAAGCAAAGTACTTTATTTACTTTGGACTCTTCATTCGCATTTCTTTTTTTTCATTAATTCATAAACACAATTCAGTAGAATTCCAGGGTTATTCGTATTCTTATTCTTCTTAGACACAGAGTCTGTGCATGTAGCTTGCAATCCAATCACAACAATGAATTTTCCAGATTCCTGTAATTCGGAGAACCATTCGGGTTTTAATTTCCAAAAAGCCTGCTTTAACACCCAAGCCTGCTTATTATACCAGGGCCACAGCTTTATGCTCAGCTTTTCTCTCTTTTATGAGTGTCGCTATATCCATTGTGTACTGTGGCTGAAACTTAATCAGCTAATTCGTTCATTTCAGTTGTGCTTGAAGAGACATTATTCACAGTAAAGACTTCTGGGACGGACTTGTTTCTCATCTCAAGGGAAGCTGGTTGCTGATCCAATGTAATAAGAAAACGGTCCAGCAGAACAGGGTTACCCAAGGAGGGCGCTTCAAGGTCATGGGTTAATAAAAGGCCTAGATTGTAATTGTCATAAGTGTATTACTTTTTGGCAAAAAAAATAAATGCTACAGGAACATATACAAGAGGCAACAAAACAGTACCACTTTCATTTTCCTTTCAGAGAAATAAATTGTCAATGAAATCAGGGCGATAACAGTTGCAAGCAAAAATTGATATCAATGATTAGGTTATTTACACAAGCTAGTCAAGTGGTTGCTGATTATGTATTTAACAACACTAATTTGAATATTTTGTTTAATATTACTGCATAATAAATTAGAATTCTAGTTCTAATTCTAATTCATAACATTTTCAGAATGTAAGATACATAATCTGGAGAAGTCATGGAGAAGATGACATAGGTCACTTTACATTGCTGCACATCTATTATGTGCTTTAGTGTTTAAAAAAGAATCTGATGCTAGTGTTATAGTATGATACCTAAAGTCTGAAGGGTCAGCTGTTTCTGTAATAGCTTTTTGTAGATGTTACACGCAGAGACCCGAGCAGTGAGTGACCTAATGCCACACTGATAATGACAACAGACGGGTTCCCACAAAATTAAGTGTGGTTATTGGAAAAGCTGATACTTTTATTGGGATAGTCTGCCCTAAAGGGTTACAATGAAAGAGACACAGAGATGAGTAAGCCAGCTCCAGACGTAGAAAGAGAAAGTAAGCAAGCGAGAGCAGGAGCTGTCCGGTGCTGAACAATAGATTCAGATTCAACCGTAATCAACTGTCAGCGTGTGATTCCAGGCTCCGATAGAAAATGGAAACCCACATCATGAAAAGGAAACAATACTTAGAAAATAAACTCTAAAAGGGAAATAAGTCACTGCGCGTCTGACACAAGCACTGCAGGGACAGCGAGCAGAGAGTGCCTGCTACATACCAGTCGTATGTCAACGATGTGAAGCATTCAGTCCTTGGCTAGAGTGCCCTCATCTATGAAATGAAAAATACATAACGAAAAACTTTAGCCAAACCAGAATTTTCAAATGTAAGCCTTCTAATGACAAGATATTTATATTACTTGTGTCAGCCAGAAATATAAAAAAAAAATCAATTGCATAAGGAATCCAGGACCACATACTCAAAATTTAACAAAGGCGTCATTAAATAAAAGTGAAAATATTTCTGGGTTTACTGCAGTTTTTCTCACTGTTTGACAGATTCACTCAGGCTCTCTGTACTTGGTCAAGTTTATAGGCAGGTAGTTTTCAAATCCTTCCACAAATTTTCAATAGAAATCTAGAGAAAACTTTAAGGGTACTTAAGGATGTCCATCTTCATTTCTTTAGCTATAGGAGCGTAACTTTTGTCTCTGCCTTTTGATTCATTATGTGGCTAAAAAGATGAATGTTCATCCCTATTGTAAATTTTCCTCCTACTTTTATCTGTAGATACAAACCTTCCTAGTGGCTATTTATCAGGGTCGGTGTCTGTCGACCCTGTTCTATGCGTCACCCCCCCCCCGGATTAGTAGTGCCTTCAGCTCCTTGTGTGTTTCCCATACTCCCCAGACCTCCACAAGGCTCAATGGGTTGAGCATGCGGCTCTGAGTCTAAACCTCTCCAGTGTTGTGTAATTTTTAACTGGTTTATCCTTAGTGTTTATCTCTGTCTTTGCTTTGTGTCCTTGTTTTTGGTTTGCGCTGCCCATGCCTGGTTTAATTCCATTCTGCTTTTAATTATGTGCCTAGTCTTTATTAGTGTTAGCCCTCAGTGTTTGTCGAATTTCCCTAGTTCCTGTGTGTATTAATTGTAACGTATTCCACCTGTTTCTTCTTGTCCCATACCTGTCCTGATAGGATGATTTGCTTATGGTCCACACCTGGACCCTTTGTTAGCCTTGTTGTCTGTATTTAACTGTCTGCTCTCATCCAATTTAAAGGAGCTTATTGAAAATTGTTTCTTGTACTAGTGCTTGTGATAATTTTTCATTGCATTTATATATAAATCAACAGAGTTTAATTAAAGGTCAAAACTAAAGCAATGAACAGAATGCAGTAGTGTTATATATTTAATTCAGTCATCTGTGGGTCATGGGAGATCTGATCACTCTGGAATTTAATTATTTTAGGATATTAAATTAGATTTTTTTTAAATTCCCTTGGAAAATGGTAAATTGCATATCGATCATGCAAAATCACACATTTGTGAAAGGGCCTCCAGGTTTGGCCAGAAACTGTCACTACAATAATTATTAATTTAACGTGTTCCTCATTTTGGAGATGCTGAAGCAGCATGTTCTGCTAATCAGCTAGGTAGCTACTATTCTATGACTCTACTTGCTAGCTGTAATGTTCGGTGAGCGATGGACGAACAAGGATGGCAGGCTAAGGCAGATTACAGGTAACCAAGGAGTTTAATCGGAGAAACACAGGGCAGGGTACTCACATATACGCATGAAAACAACAATGACTGATCTGGGGACTACTGACAGAGACACTGACTAAATACAAAAGACAAGCTATACTTAACAAGCAACAGGTGACTACAATCAGGGCAAAACAGGAGGTAACGAGGTGGGTGTGGCACACAATTGGGATTGTTGGAGGCAGGACGTAACACTAGCTAGCATCAATGTAATTTTTTATTTTTTTTTATTAACCTTTATTTAACCAGGCAAGACAGATAAAGCACAAGTTTCTTATTTACAACAGTGGCCTGGCAAAAGGCAGAGCCTTTTGAGAGAACTAAGGGGACTAATACAAAAATAAAACCTTTTAAAAAGTAAATAAATAATATCCAACCAAGAAGTGATCATATGCAACTGGTGCCATGATTAGAAACAAAATCAAAGATAAGAAGTTTGGGAACAGGAAATTTGCTTAAGTTGACCAGTTTCATCACCACAAAGGCCTGATGAGGATGCTGCAAGCGTACCGGAAATGTTTTCTGAAAAGGAAACATCTGGAAGTGAAGATCTGTGAGAAAAAGCTGTGGATATCTCAGGCCCTGAGTGAATAAGATGGGGAACCGGAGTGTAATCATTATAAGCACCAGTTGTGATAGGTGCCATATTCCTGTCTGGAATAATATAGCAGCTCTGTGTTATTGGGACTTTCATTTGCCATTGCTGTCTGGTTTTACCTTCCTCACCGTTTCTTTGCCTTTTGGAAAGTGGTTATAAGTGTCCCTCATACCTGAATGGCACCCACCAATTTTAATGCATTGTAGACATAAACACACAACTCTCTCACACATATATATGCACACTTCACACCAACATGGGACGGGGAGGCAGTGGGGGCTGAGGGCCCCCCCCTAACTCTCTGTCTCTGGCCCTGCGTGGGGGGGGGGTGACCTGCCGGGTGGAAGATCCATCGTAGGGGGGTGCAGGCGGCCCTGGCCGGTGTGGGCGGCCTCCTCCCGTGGGCCGCGGGCCGGGGGTCCGTGGCTCTGCTGCGCTGTGGTGGGGCCCTAGCGGGCAGACTGGGGAATCCTGGAACGCTCTGGGCCCTGCTGGGTGGA
>JAABNY020000108.1:30846761-30860583 GCA_015164015.2 Brevimyrus niger | reverse complement strand
CCCCCTTTTGTGTTCGGAGCGGCCACACTGTGTACACTTGAATTTAATGTAAAATGAAGTTGTCCTCCGAAGAGGGGAGGTGGTGGTGGGCATTAAAAAAAAAATAATAATAAAAAAATAAATAATAAGTATCCCTTATCTACAGAGCAGCACATCTAAGACAAACACTTCATCAGCATGGCTACAAAAGTATCTTGCCATGCAAATGGAAAAATGCGCAAAACTGCAGTACACATTGTGTTGTGATAGAAAACTACTCACCAAACAATGATACTGTGTCCTGCCAGCTTGCTATGCTGACAATGGCTTCTAGTCATTAACTGACATTTAACATCATTAACATGTACAACTCCTTTTAGTGTTACTTATTGACACATATTGTATATATTTTAGTGGAAGACATTAAAGTTGTTTTCCTCAACATCCATAAAACTGTGGAATCTGTAACATACTAGAAGCAAACCAAAGCAATAAATATAAGACATACACTATATATTTTATTTATTTAGCAGGCATGTTTTTCCATAGTCCCTGGAGCAAATGGAGGTTAAGGGCTTTATTTAAGGGCCTAATGGTGACATCACTTTGCTGACCCTGGTATTTAAATGATGACCAATCACAGCCACACCATCCTAAACCATTTTAGATCAGAATATTCATATTATTTGTTCATGACATCTTAACACTAACCCATTATTTGCACTGTTCTAGGGATCACTAACTGGGTCAATCATGTATAAAATACATCAAAATCACTAACAAAAATCTGCTGAAAAGGCATCTACTTTCATATGCAAATGATATCTTTTAATCAGACACAAATAGGACCTTCTTCACTTTCATCCCAGATTCTGAATCAAGGCTTTATATTAAAATTCAAAATGTGCAAAGTGCTTTTAATACCTGTTTCTGTGAAGAGAACCATTCCTGTTTGTGCTGCTGAGTGGTGAACATTTTCCAGTCTGTATAAACGAACGGCACATATATATCACATAACTACACCAAATGTGCATGCAAACAGGTATGCAAATGAATGAGATCCATCCATCCTCTGTGACTACTTGTCCTATTCAGGGTCGCGGAAGCTACAGGCACAAGGCAGGGAACAAAGAGGATGGGATGCCAACCAGGACACACTCACATGCCACAGATGAACTACATATGCTAGTAAAATAATATGAAAATACTTTCCATATGCTGGATATTGGGAACACTAAGGGAACCTTTGCACTAAAGCACCAGTAAGTTTTTGCAGAGTCAAAATTAAAAAAAAAGTATTTGTCTCTCCTCTTTGCTTGTCATCCTGCGAAGACCCGCTGGCTCAGATGAGAAGGCCGTGCAGAGGCCATTCAGACACAGAAATGACCTTCAATGACCTTCAATCTGGAATAAAAAATCACCATCTGCACATGGTGCTTGCAGCTATACCGGGCGCATTAGCTAACGTCAGATAGGAGAGATGGCCGGCATGAGGCAGGGCCCCTGCTGAAAGCAATTGGTCCCCGGAGGGCCCCATCCCATGTCACTCACCAAATCAAAACATATCATTTGCTAATGATAAGGTCGAATGAATTATGGCCTCTTTTATGGCCCCCACCTTAAAAATCCCTAGAATCTCCTCCGAGCTGGATAAATGAACATGCTCAAGAGTATGATGACAGTGCAGGAATCTCCATGACGCCCATGCCTCTGTGCCACTGTCATACTCGTGCTAGGGGTAGGATTAGGTTTTGCAGGAAATGCCCAGACTATTTAATCTCGTCGATCGTGTCGAGAGACGGGGCCACATGTCACAATGATTGTTCTCAGCATCTCAACGGGGCACCTTTACTCTGTCTCAAAGACTGTTATTAAGTTTGGAGGAAGCTCTTTATGTTCTGAGGGAGCACTCAGTGATGGGGGATGCTTTATAGCAGCTCTTACATATTTAATTTAGCGTCTACTGTATATCCCACCGCCACAACACCCCTCCAACGTCTGCTCACCAGCCACTCAGAAAAGATGCAGCACTAGGGAGCCATTTGTAAGAAGCACTATACTGACAGATAGTATGTAAACAAAAATGGCATATAATCTAATCTAAGAAGCCATCATTTTATAATGCAGACTTTGTAAAGAAATACTCAAAGGCTCTTTTAGAGTGCACTGCACATTTTCCATAAATGTTGCATATAATCAATCCTGTCTCTGTGCCAGAAAATAAAATATAATACAAATCAGAATATCTCACCTGAGAACTGTAACAAATCATGTGATCATTAAGGGCACGGGGCAACAAGGAACAGGTGGGGTAGTTAAAATTAACAGGCACAGAGAGGTCAATTAACAGTTTGCTAAAAGAACCAACCCTTTAAGGAACACCAAAACTGCACTGTATACTGTTGTTATCTCTGCTGTTAATGCTTTCGGATTAATTTTCTCTTTATCACTGAATCCCAGGCTGATCCACAAACTGACAAACTATGCAGCCAAATAGCATGTTACCGCAAAAGAGAAACCAGAATGAAGAAAATATATGTGAGATATCCCGGTCTTACTTTTCATATGTGCTTCGTAGTCAAATTTTACAGAGTTTTTTACAACTTATGACAATTATGAGGTATTTCTTAGGAGAGAAACAGATGATGGTGCAGGCAGCTATTTTAGAGTCCAATCGTATGATCGTATTGAAACATCTAGTAGGCTGTGTTTCCCCTGAAACCAGGCTTTTAATGTACGACTATGGGTTAATGTGTAGCTCATCAAATTAGGACACTGCGTGTAGCCCTTAACCCCCAATCATTTCAGAGTCTGTCTGACCTTATTTTTTTAAAAAAACGTGTCACATTTTATAAAACCATCTGCTAAATAAAATGTAATGTAATGTAAATGAACAGAGCATGACTGAGGAAAATAGTCACAGGGCAGACAGTACAATCCTGTTGCAGTAACCAAATGATGCTTAAACGTAGCAGCTGACGTAATGATCAGAGAAGTGGGAGCAGAAACTTTTTGTCTCTTTTTAAATGTCGATTTGATCTATCTTTCTGAATAGCATGACTGCACCTCTAATGAGCCTGCTACTTCCATTAGGTGAGAGTTATGTTTTACCAATGTGGTCATTATCATTTCGTACATCAGAATGTACTCTAAAAACACTTAACTTCTGGCACACACAACAGTTTCCCCATAATAGGGGCAAAATAATTTAAGCAGTAAACTTTGCTTAAAACCGCTCTGGTTCTTAACTCTGAATGAACTGCCATTAAAATAGCATGCGCTTACGTTTTTTTATATGTAAATGTTTAGTTAATATATTTAATAATTCATATATTTTGGTAATCATTATAAAAATGAGTCAATATTAGTTTTTAGCAGAATTAACTCAATGATTTTGATTGAAAGCGCAGTTTGTTTTTTAGAGTCCAAGCAGACCAAGCAGAAGGAAGTGGAATGATTTCCTTCAAGGACCGAATGTTCAATATGGAATGAAACTAGATAAGTCCACCCATACATCCATGCTCTATACCCACTTGAACTATTCAGGGTGATGGGGGTCCGGAGCCTGTCCCAGAAGCTACAGGCACAAGGCAGGGAATAACTCAGGATGGAACACCAACCTATTACAGGACACGCACACTATTCACACCTATACACACTTTGGCAATTCCGATTTACCTTAACATGTTTTTCAGCTATGGGGGGAACCCGGAGAAACTGGAGAAAGTCCCACAATGACACAGGAAGAACATGCAAACTCCACGCCACAATGACACGGGGAGAACATGCAAACTCCACGCCACAATGACACGGGGAGAACATGCAAGCCCAATAGATGTGTCATTTACTCAAATTAAAAGCAAAGATTTTAGTAACATACATGTTTTTCTTATACTCAAAACGTTTGGAGAGTAAAACGTGGTAATCAGCTTGCCATAAGCATCCGCAATACACCAAACGCCAAGGACCCTGGATGACAGCAAGACAGCAGCTATGTGTCTGTGTGTGTATTTGCGTGTGATTTATACATTACATTGTGGGGACCAGTGTGATAAAAACCTTTTATTTTGAATATGAGTACAGGTCTGTGTGTGTGTGTTTGTGGTTGTGTGTTTGTGTGTGTGTATGTGTGGGGGGGTTCCTGTTGTATTTGATAATGTACTTTTTGATGAAAGCATATGTATTATGTACTGCTGTAATTCTCATACCGGTTACCTTTACTCCCCTCTGCTGTGTATTTTGTATGTTGTATTTATTCCCTGTCCACATTATGCCTAATTGGTAATTGCTATTAATTTTTAATTGCTATTTTCATGGTGTCTTCAAGGGTAGGAAGCTGCGCCAACATAAACTTATTTTCTGACGATCGTGTATCTGATGGTGCTTTTGTCATGCTTAAAACGATGGACATAGTTTTGGAGAAGCACCACGCCTCAATCACCTGTTACCAAATTCCAACCTACTGTAGTTACAGGTTTCAGAGAGGATACATTGTAAAATTAATTTAAAATACCTGTGCCACATATAAACACTATTACTGATGCAGAAAAGACTAATGCAAAAAAACAAAACACCCAAACACATCCCGTGGAAGGCAAGCTGATGGGTTAGGAAGGGATGGAGGCATTATGGGATTGCCGCTAATGTTTATATGCCTTAGGCATGAAGATAAATGTATATATGTGCATGATCTGTTTGGCAGAAGGGTGGAGGGCATGTGGGTTTTGGGTCTCAACATACTCTAAGTTCAGTCACAGGCAGCCGGATCGTATTGGGGCAAGTGAACTAGCAAGATGGAGACAACAGGAAACCTGCGGTTACTTTGGGGTCTGTTGAGACAAGAATAACTGGCTGAGGTTGAGAGGGGCGCAGGACTTCCAAGAAGGGGGACCAAAGATTACTGGAAGATGTTTGCTGCAAAAGGAAGCACAGGGAGGTCAGAAGATGTTGTGAGGACTGAGACAAGATAGGTGCGTGTGTGTGTGTGTGTGGTGGTGGGGGGGGGGCGGTGCGATCGGGGTCACATGATAATTATGGGATTGGATAACTAAAGGAGGTATTAATCAATCGATATTAATGAGCTTTTTAATCGGTGAATCACTTTTTGGATAAGTAGACAATCAAAATATTGATATGTTTTTTAGGGAAGCATGAAAAAGGTATATAAACTGCTGTATTTCTCTGTTGGGAGTGTCACCACCTCAGGACAGGGACACTCGCTTTTGCTTCTTTCCATTACCTTATGAGTCTCAATTAGTATCATTTCCAAGAACTTCAACAAGTATTTCCAATAAAGGACATGGGTCTGTTGTTTAGTAATATAGTTAGGGGACCTTTTTTTATCTTCCACAATCCGTCACTAACAGCAGAATACAGTGGACATACTGTATACAGGGTTGTCAACTTCGGTCAGTTGGCTGGAGTGAGATTTTCAATTGAAGACAAGTCTGCACACACACGCACACACATTTACATCTATAACTGTTTTATTAGCTTGTGAATAGTTTGTAGGGTTTGCAAACTACCCCATTGCTTTTGATGCAGCTAATTTTAGGTTTACAATGGAATAATATAAATTTTCTGTAAGATTTTCTGTGTGAGTGTGAGAATCAGATGCGTGAGAGTTGGCATCTGCATATAGACCCTTCGCAGCAGGTCCCTATAGGCAGCCTACCAGACCTGGATGCCCTAAAAGTGATCATCTGACTAATCTGAGAGCCAGAGAGGGAGCAAATATAGTGGCCTAACCCTCAAACACCCCATCCAGTCCATAAACAGCGAGCTACTGCCTCCATTGTTTGGCTGTACACCTTCCTGCCAAAACATACTTACGCAATCTCGTCAGCGTCGTGAGTCTGTCTGGGTATAAATAAAAAGGTCTCTTCATAAAATGTCACCCTGAAAATGCAAAAGCAAACAACCGGTGCATCACTGGAAAACTTCAGTGCGGTCTTGCGTGTTTGCCATGTCTAGCTTCTCAGCTGCCTTGACCCCAGGTCAAGTTACATTTAGTTAATGTTTGTTCCTGAGATATTGGACAGGTTGAGAGGTGATCGGCCCTACAGATGTTCACAGGAAACTTTAAATGTTTACATCTGATATTTACTTTTGTCAGACCCATGAGCTCTATGGCAGATTTAATCAAAACACAATATTAACGCAGGAAGATTAATGAATGTATAGATACAGAGAGAGAGTAGGCAGCTCATTAAAGCATTTTTCTTTAGCTGTAGTGAGTTGGAACCAGGCTGATGTGTGTAATTTCAAGTTGGGCTTAATCCAAGGAAAAATATCCCGCACATGGGCAAAGAACATTAGCTGGTACATTTACAAAATCATTTAGATTTGTTTTTAGTGTCTCTTGGGGGACAATGGAGTGTATCACTTACAGAATAGTACCACTGCATGTGACAAGCGACTTAGCTGAATATATAAATGAATGTAGTGGAACACCAGTGATGTCACACAAGTTTTAGGATGCTCGAGCAGAAACACTTCCGCCATGAAATCTGTGTGCCGACACGACCCCACTTGTGTTTTTGGAGCAAATGTTCATTTGGAGAAAAAAACCTAGTGATCTGATTAATGCTTTACCAGGCAATGAGTTGACTGTTAGTGTTTTGGCCCCTTTGCAGGTACAAATTCCATCCATCCATCCATCCTGGTCAGGATCATGTGGGGGGTGGATCCTATCCCAGGCAGAGTAGGACACCCTGGTTGGGATGCCAGTCCATCACAGGGAAAACACCCTAAAATCCATATATACCTAATACAGGTAGGTTATACAATTAAAATATTTAAAAATTAACAGTTATAAAATCATATTCTGCAACTTTCTGATCCCTCTTATCCACTTCATATGCACGTTTTTTTTTTAGTATTTTTAGTAAAAGATTAATATGCAACAACTCAAGATCATAATTTGTGTCTCACTTAAAACATGAACCAGCAGCTAGTGATCATTAAGTGAAAATGAGATCTGGGCAGAACGTCAGGCTTCAACTCATCACACTTGGTAAGACAAGCAGGTAGGATTGTGAAGGCATTCCGTACATTTAGATTTCCAGGGAGTGTAACCAAGGAAAACTCACCCCCCCATTATAAATCAAACATGCCACATTAGGGAGGGTGGGGCAAAGTGCTCCCTAAGAAGTAAACTAAAAGTCTGTCTTAAGGCTCTATTTTTATATATACAGTATGGTTCAAATTCATTTAAGGCTTTATCTAAAGAAAAAACAACTCAAATAAAATAACTCAAAAATTAACTGATTTAATAATAGAAATAGTTATTAAATTGAATGTCTGTAATTACTTGGCTCTGCCAGAAAGCGTCTTGTTTTATTCCAACCAAAAGCGGACTGTAAGAATGTATAAATAATTATAATGAATGAGGATGGTGAAAGCCCTTCAGTAGGACCTAGACTTCTCTTAATTTATGGAACATTGTGCATTTTCTGAAAATTTTAAGCCATAAATATAAAATAAATACAAAACATTTCCTAATATGAGTTACATGAAATGGGACAAAACATTTATTTTAATTTTGGGCAGGAGTGTTGGGATCTGAGCCCATTTCTGGAAGTCATGCAACTGGCAGAGTTCCCATATTTTCATTGGGCTCTTGAGTCCAACGGAGGGAGTGGTGGCTCTGAGGCTACAGATCTGCATTGGCAGTCTGAAGGTTGCTGGGTTTGAATCCCATGAATTCCAGGGAAGATCCTACTTCATCGGGCCCTTGAGCAAGGCCTATAACCTGCGACTGCTTTGTCCTGAGTACGACATTAACTTACATCCAGCCCTGCAAGCAGGTCATCCAGCTTCCAGATAAAAACTTGAGGGTTGGTGGCTGGATTAGAAATCCTGCCACCAGGAAAAAATCTCACACTGTTCCATTCCATTTGACCTAGTGTGGTGCTGAGCTATTACCCGCTGCATAGCTACAGTTGGGGTCTCGTCCCTGAAGTGGATTGTCATGTGGTGGGTGTGGTAACACACTGTAATTAGTGCATGGTCCTTACCATGACCCCACAAGGCCTTTAACCTCAAATGCTGTTGCGTGCATCTCCCTGATTTTTATTTCTGGGTCATTTTGTCTGCTGAATAACTGAAATAAATGAAAGACAACAACCTAAAAATGCTACATAAGTCAAATGACCTGCCATTGATATGTACTTATGGAGATAGTGTTAGGTCATGGGATTTCAATTATGTAACCTATTAACATCTTCTTCTGGTGCCATAAGACTGAAACTGCACTATAGCCCTGAATAACAGTGGAAGGTAACGCACTTACCACTCAATATGGACAGTCAGAAACTTCTTTCAATAATGTAGAATAATTCTTTTTTTTTCCAGTCAGAATTAGGCGAGCAGGTGATGGTGTGCCCTAACCTCCCATGGATTGTACCCACAGTGATTAAGCTGATAAGTCCGTCGATGTCATTAGGCCTTCCCACCTCCCGTGCCTCACCAATGACGGCCATTATCCCAGCCTTTCGGATTAAACCCTCTCCATTTGTACAGCATTGTCTCAATTCGAAAGGTCCTCAATGCAAGCCCAAATAAAATTTCAGAGTTAAACTTTGAATTGAGTCTGTGTTCTTCTCCATTAAATTGCACCCTGAGGTGCTATTAAAATATTTAGCATAGCTATATGCAATTATTTTTAATTACATAATTTCTCTTTAGTCATGCAAATCACTTGCTCAGTACAAGTTTACAATGAGCCAAAGGATGACCCTGGACAGTACTGTCCATTCATTTCTAGGGGCATAACCCTAACCGGTAAATGGACTGCATTTTATATAGTGCTTTTCTACTCCTACGAGTACTCAAAGCGCTTTACAATTCATGCCTCACATTCACCCATCCACACACCGGTGGTGGAGGCTGCCATGCAAGGTGCCAACCAGCTCACCGGGAGCAATTTGGGGTTCAGTGTCTTGCACAAGGACACTTCGATGGGGTCAGGAGGACATGGGGCTCGAACTTGCAACCCTCCAGTTTCCGAACAGTAGCACTACCTGCTGCACCACCCATCGCCCCAACTAGCCCTAACGCCCTAACGCCCTAACCCTAATTAGCATAACCCTATAACAGCCCTAAAACTAACTAAGCCCTAACTTCGACCAAACAAAATACAAGATTGTTGGAATTCTATTTTTTTTGTATACAGTCACAGATTTTTTTTATAAAATTGAGTTTTCCCTTTTGGGGACCAAAAAAATGTCCTCACAGCAGCAAAACAACAGGCGTTTATTACACTGTGGGGACATTCGGTTCCTACAATGCAATATATATACACACAAACAGACACACACACACTAGTGCCACATCAAACTTTCTGACTTATTTAAATCAAGAAACTGTAGCTTTTATAAACACAAGCCTCTGGAAAAATATTTTTTCTATATCATTACCACTGTGAAAATGCGTATTTAATGGAGCCCTTTATTCAGACGTACTATACTGCATTAATCCCAGCATAAGTAACATTGCCTTAAAAACAACCTGCCACAGACATTAACAATGTCCAGAGTAATGGGCTGTTTGTGCTCTTTCTCTCCCAAATGCTTTGCCTTCAATCAACCTTCTGACATCACCGTTCAGCATGAACTTCTGAACCTGCAAGCTAACTGTATTTCAGTGATAAAAACCAAGCGGGCTTTGCAGTGCCGTTTGAGCCTGAGACCTTTGCTCTAGCTGTTGCCTGGGGAGGTATAACTAGCACATTTTCAGGGTCATACTGTAAGTCTGACCATGTGGCATCCAGAAGATCAGCACCAGCAGAATGACAAGTCTACCCAGCCACTCAGGACTTAACTCAAGCAGCACCACGAGCAGTCTGATTATCAGCTCAACCATCCTACAGCATTTACACATTGCTTTAAATTTATGCAGAAGATGCTGTTATCCAAAGCAGCATACATTTACTGAGAAAGCAGGGCTAGCCTGTGGACAATTAGATGGGGAATGCATGATAAATACCTTGTTCAAAGCCCCAACAGTGGGATTTGAACCAGCGACCTTCTGATCACAGCCACACTGTCCTAACCCACTGAGCCACAAAGTGCACACCTTACTGACTCATACTCACATATGGGAACAGACCCATTGCACATTCCAGAAATACATTCACTCCAAAAACTGACACCCTATGAAGGTCACTATGGCTTGCTTCTACAAGCTCTGCCTACAAAGCTTCCTCTTGCTTCCCATGCCAGGTTTCCCTATGCCCTGTTCCTCTGAGGAGAGGCTCCAGGGTGACTGTGACCCCACACTAGTTAGAATGACACTGAGAGGCTTGACGTCCACTTACAGAGCTCATGTCCAAGCAGGATTTTAGGTAATTCGAAGAACAAATAAAGGACTCACAGTGTGGCTGTCTGGCCTAGCAGATAACCGGCGTAATGTTCAGTGCTCTGCTTCAGAGCAAGCTCATGTACTTATTTTTATTTGTCTCAGGTTAGCATGCCCTAGGAATTGGGCTCTTAATAAGTAATCCAATTACAAGGCATGAGTCTCCTTTACCTTTGCCTTGTGATGGACTGGCATCCCATCCAGGGTGTCCCCTGTCTTGTGCACTGTGACAGAGTGGCATCCCATCCAGGGTGTCCCCTGCCCTGTGCACTGTGACAGAGTGGCATCCCATCCAGGGTGTCCCCTGCCCTGGGCACTGTGACGGACTGGCATCCCATCCAGGGTGTCCCCTGCCCTGGGCACTGTGACGGACTGGCATCCCATCCAGGGTGTCCCCTGCCTTGTGCCCTGTGATGGACTGGCATCCCGTCCAGGGTGTCCCCTGCCCTGTACCCTGTGATGGACTGACATCCCGTCCAGGGTGTCCCCTGCCCTGTGCCCTGTGATTAGAAATGCATTTTATATTCCATGTAAATGGCAGCAGCAGGAGTTCAGGTTTCGTCTGATGCTTATTATGTTTTTCACGCCTGTGTATGATCCTAACAGCAATGCTGCAAAAGCACACATTGCGATTTAATCTGACTAAACAGAGCAGCAGCAGTCATGTCAGATTTTAATCCAGCGAGTGAGTGTTGCCTGTGGTTGGTTCACTCATGTTGATGCAATTTGCATCCCTGTGTTATATAATAGATAGAATGCAGCAGCTCTTGCTCACATCTGAAAGTGTATCACGTCTGGAGTACACTGCCCCTCCATGTGACGTCCCAAATCTGCACAGTGCGACTGTGCCTGTGACTGTGTCCCCACATTGGACCAGCGTTACATATAGACTGTCCTGTCCTGTTTTCACTCCATGCAGGAATCTTTAGTTTTGAAATTTTACAAGAAATGTAAATGAGTAATTTTCATGCCACTTAATGTGATATCAGTTTGCATTTGTGCAAATACATATACTTTTTGAAAAAAAAATGCAAGGACCTTTATCCAAATTGACACACCTTTTTAGAGAAATCAAGGTCAGTGAGTCTCTGGAGCAATGAAATGGGCCTTTATTTTCCATTTTTGCACAAGTACAGGTGGGGTGGTACAGTTGGTGGGGCAACATGGCGGTGCAGTGGTTAGTACTGTTTCTGCGCACCTCTGGGACCAGTGTTTGAGTCTCTTCCACGTTTTTTTGTGTGTGGAGTTTGCATGTTTGCCCTGTGTTCGCATGGGTTTTCTTCCAGGTACCGCAGTTTCACCTCCACAGTACAACATCACCCTGAGGCTAACTGGAGTTAAGTTGTAGGTGTAAATGGTGTCCTGTGATGGATTGGCGCAGCATCCTGCGTTGTTCCCTGCCTTATGCCCGTCGGCTCTGGACCCCCCATGGCCCTGAATAGGATAAGTGGTTACAGAAAATCAATAGATGGACAAGTACAGGTATGTTACAATTTTTCCATTCATATATCCCAATTTGTTTTCCTATATGAGATAAACACAGAGTTGGGTGTGAAGTTTGGGGTCTGAGTGCAGGGTCAGCTATTTATCTGGTATCTTGGAGCAATTGGAGGCTAAGGACCTTGCTCTAGGGCCCAATGGTAATATAATTCTGCCAACTCTGGGATTTCAACCAGCAATCTTCTAACCACAGGCAAAGTGTTGTAACCCACTTAGCCACACACCATCCCCAGCCTGACATTATAAAAGACAAATGAGCAATCCCATGATACAGCTATCAAATGAGTGTTCACTATATTGTTGAACGTGTTATATGATGTACATCTTCATTATGCAATTGAATTGAACTGAATTGAATTGGAATCATTGTTGTATAGCATCCGTCCAAACACAGGTGCTCACCAGTCAGCTGCTCAAATGAAAGGGACAAGATATAAACACACAGCAGAAACACATAGAGAAAGTTGTATCGCACTTAAAAGATGAATGGGCTCTGGGAGGGAGCAAAAATGTAGACTGTCTGGGCACCCCTAAACCGGTGTTGGGAAACACGGCACTCTGACATAATATCGCCAAATTAAATCTAGACTCATGCAAATTATATCAGAGACATTCTGTTTCTGTATTATAATTGCACTGTAGCTGTATCAGCTTTTGTAATTGTGGGATTATTGTGGATTCTGACACACAATGTCACACAATACATCTCGTACCTGTTCGCATTGTAGGCCAGCAATGGCACATACAGTGGAAAATATGCATGGTCTGTTCAGCTCTCCTCCATTGAAGAGATTTGTGTTTCAGAGGACAAAGATCTTTTAAACACTATACATGCCTCAGTCGGTGTCTGGCCTGTACAGGCCATATATTTAAAGAGAAGTACTTTAAAAAAAAAACACCCACACAAGCAGGATGAGGGGATGCTTCTTTCCAAGGGCCATCATGCATCCAAACTCTAAGTGCCAAAAGACGACACGTCTCGCATAAGCAGGACAAAAACAGGCCACTGTGGTCTTTTCATAAATATGCAAGTATGTGCAATAACCAATAATAATTGACACTTGTCATTCCTGCACTTTGTGTTAACAATTTGTAACATTGTCCTTATGCTTTATTTAATATTTTGTCCACCTTGATATATGTTTACATTTATATGTATTTTACTTCTTTTGTATATTGCTTACATCTTCAATATATTATTTACTTCATATTGAACTTTTGAATCCTGAATCATGAAAAGAGAATGTTCAGTGCATGTTTTTATTTTTTCATTGTATTTGTTTTGCTGATGCTGCCACATTAGCACACATTACTGTGATGTGCAGATATGCTCTTATATTGTTGTGCATCAATGCTTTATATGGATTATCTCACCCATAGAATGTTTTTCTAAATTATGGCCGCCAGTCATCATTTCCAAAAAATACAGTGAGCAGGTACAAACTTCCTATCAGTCTTGAGACATATTTGAGTTTGGGATAACTTTGAGTTTGGGGTCATGCTGCTGCCCAAAGATTTAAACAAACTATTTTTTCCACACAAAGGTGTAAAACAAATGCATTGTTGTTGTAGTCAATACTCCACACCTAATCAATTTCAAATTTTCAACACTTTAAAAACAAATTTTGTGTATTTACAGCTTTGAGCTGGTTCTCAATATTGTACTTAATCCTCAGAGAAAATAAAGTCAAATGAATCAAAAATAATGCAGGAAGTACACTGTGATAGTCTCACTTAAATAAAAATGATTGCATGATATTTTGCATTTTATAATGGTAGCTGGTTGTCAAGAATATATTTTTGCACACTGCAAGTATAGTTAATTAATGATGCGTCCCCTGATGGACCGGCATTACATACAGGGTGTCCCCCACCCGCAGTGAGAGCCTGTGTCCCCAGATGGACCGGCATTACATACAGGGTGTCCCCCACCCGCAGTGAGAGCCTGTGTCCCCAGATGGACCGGCATTACATACAGGGTGTC
>JAABNY020000108.1:30833300-30846661 GCA_015164015.2 Brevimyrus niger | reverse complement strand
GTGTCCCCCACCCGCAGTGAGAGCCTGTGTCCCCAGATGGACCGGCATTACATACAGGGTGTCCCCCACCCGCAGTGTGAGTCTGCGTCCCCTGATGGACCGGCAATATCCATCCATTTTCTGCCACTACCTGGGGTGGGTCACAAGGGCAGCAGTCTAAGCAAGATGCCTAGACCTCCCTCTCACCAGCCACTGTCTCCAGTTCCACTGGAGGAACACCAAGGCGTTCCCAGGCCAGCTGAGAGATATATTCTTTCCAGCATGTCCTGGGTCTGCCCCCGGGTCTCCTGCCAGTTAAACATGCCTGAAAGCCTCCTCACTGAGCCATCAGGGAGGCATCCTACATAGATGCTCGAACCACCTTTCAATGTGGTGGAACAGCGGCTCTACTTTGAGCCTTTCCCAGATATCCACTGGCACTCCATTTTTTTCCTCATTAATGAACAAGACAACAATTCTGCTTGAAGAAACTCTATACACTTCATGTTTGAACTGCTAAATTAGTACAAGGATTATTTGTTAAATAAGTAAAGAAAAGAAGGGGTGAAATTTGCAGATAGAGGATAACTATGTATTTAAAACCTAACCTTAATCCTAGATATTAACCGTAACCCCTAAAGATTAACTTTAACTTTAAAACCTAACTCCCAAAAACAGGACATTGCTACTATTGATTGTGATATTTTATATAAATTGCTTATTTGCATGGCAAAGGTATTAGGGGTGCAATTGTGGGACACTAGGCGATTTGATTCAATTACAATTATTGAGGGAACATTTTGATTTTGATCAGAAATCTTTAAGCTGTCGGCTTTGGGCTGCACTATGCGTGAGTGCTGTTTAAGCTGTTGACTGCCATATGCTAGGTTATACTAGTGGTAAATGGTTATTGAAGACTCATTTGCCATTTTAAAAGAGTTGTCATCTCCTTTTGTTAAAATGGCCCACGCACTCACTACAGTATTAATGTACCACAAAGAATGTAGAATCTCTGAACATTAATTGTTATTGTTTTTACACAAGGAGAACATACAAGTATAAATTGTCAAAAGGCCAACTCCTTAACTGAACAGATAAACAAAACAAAAAGCGGGCAGTGAAACTTGCTAAGCTTGAATTTTTTTTATTCTGTGGAAAATGAAAGATCGATCTTCAGACCACATTTAATAATGAATTATATAAACATGTCATGCTTCCACCGTACAGCTTTATGCATTTACCTGCAGCATGTGACCGTTACAGTTTGCAATCAGGGGTAGGGGTTGTCTTTATTCCTTAAAATTAAGGAGGATATTGCCACCAAAAATCAATTTTGACATTACAGATTGATGTAGTCAAATCACTGACTTAATAATCAATTAATCATTATGAATTGGTGCATCTTTCTAGCCCTATTAGGTATAGATTTCTAAGCAAGGCACAAATGTGTGAAGCAAACAATTAAAAAAACAAATAAAAAAAAACCTAACAGTTCAAAGCTGCTATATGTGAAATAGTGACAAAACGTAATTTGATGAGAGTGCTTTTTCGAAATGTCCCTATATGTGACATTGAAAGGTTGCACTGAAGAATTTGCTCTGCTCTAGTAGAAAGTTGTACCCTGGAGGTGTGATAATTAATTAAATTACATAATTACAAAGTGATGGCCCTTCTAACAAAGTAGAACGCCTCTCTACCCTTCGTCCCAGGCCCTCCCTCATCATCAGTGTTACGCCCCACAAAGTCCCTGCAGAGGTGATGTTTAAATGATCGATACGAGCGGCATGGATGCTGCATCTTGGGGTCTGTGAAGCTGTAATGGGCACAGAGCACATCTGGGGAAATGACAGATCCATAGAGGCAATGTTTACATGATTGATATGGTGCTCGGGTCTGTGATGCTGTAATGAACTCTGAGCACATCTGGGGAAATGACAGAAGCCTGCAGATCCACGGGTAGGGATGAATAAAGACCATCAGGCCTGGCCTCCCTGTTTATTCCTTACTGCTAAAATACTTGCCATCATCTCTCAGGGTTTGACGCGGCTACTTTATGGACATACAGTAGCTAAAATGTTAATATGATAAAATGGTTGAATGCTCAAGTCACAGCAAGATAAGCAAAATGTACAAGTTTTTAATGCCCTAGTAATTTAAAATCATTGAAGACAACTTTGGAATTGTTTTGTTGATATGATTTTTTTATATACAATGATATACATTTTTCATGTAACTACATATATAATAAATGAAAAATCCTAAATGAAAAATGAAAAATGCAGCAGCGCCTTCAGAAACGAGAGGTTGTATTTCTGGAAACTTTCTCCAAATGTAGCGTCCCCTGATGTCCCTGATGTAAATACAGGTACGAATCGGCAACACGGAGGGGAGAGAGATCGCCTGCGATCATGCCTGCGGGCAAAGAAGCAGCTTTATTCTCATTTATAGCACAGCAAAGAAATATTATTTCTATTACTGCAGAGCTGATAAGGATGGCTGCAGCAGTGAGACGGTTTATCTTTGTCAGGCCGAAAGGCGCTTTTAATAGATCTTATATGCAAGACTGTTTTTATTATGCTGGTGGATTTACCCGCCACATGGGTGGTGCCAAAACCTCTCTATTGTCTGTCACCAAGGCCCTCAGAGACCTCACAAGAGAAGAGAAGGTGGTCCAGGTTTAGGCCTTGGGCCAGCAGATGCAGGAGCTCATGATTAAATAGCTGTGTTTTCTGGCAGTGACGGTGACCTTGGCAATGTCACCTAAGCCATTTATGCCGCTCACTGTACCCAATGGCGGCCGCTTCTCATTGAGGACTCCGTGCAGAGGGGGCCTGCTTTCCTTTGATTCCCAGTAGGGCTGGACTCGATCTGTACTATTAGTACTGCTAGTGCAGGGGTACTATTACTATGAGGCGGTAAATAAATACTACGTTCATCCAAGGCTTCGGTAAGGGAAGTAATTTCTACAAGCAAGCCACAATGCAAATGTAAAATAAATATATAACCTGCAGCAGTATTGTCAATAACAATGTGTGTGTGTGTGTATGTGTATGTGTGTGTGTCTCTGTGTGATTTTCCCCACAATCTGATAAAAACCTTTTTACCTTGGGGAGACATTTTTCCAGTCCCCACAAGGTAAACCTCAAATTTATAAAAATCTGTGACAGCAATCAAAAGACTAAAAGTCTTTATTTGGTTACTTAAGGTTAGGGTTAGCCGCTGAGTGAGGGTTTGAGTTATCATGCTTAAAATGAAAACACCTAAATGAATGGATGGTCCCCACAATGAGGTTCATTAATTTAAATAAATTAATCCTAATTTTGAAAATATAAACACTGAAGAGATTAAGGATTAAATCCAAAGAATGAGTAAAATTGCACAAATTATGAAAAATACTTTACAGAAAATACAATTACTCTTGTGTGTCCCAGATAAGCAAGCCAGTTCAAACCTGGCTTCATAATATAGCATAAATGCAAAGTAAAATACTTATTAACTGAAGAGGATAAATAAAAAAAAAACCTCTCTGAAATAGCATGCACGTATTATAAAATATGGAACACACAAGAGAATGCATAATATAAATTGCAAAATGTCAAAGCAAATTAAGGGAAATCTTTAGTCAGAGAGTCTCTAAACAGTTTTAACCAGTGCTAACACAAATTTCCACTTGCCTTGGTTGTAGGGCAATAAAGACTTTGGTTTTTAACAATGCATTAAAAACTCTCTGCAGGGACATTTTCAGCAAGACAAACAATAATCAAATCATGTTTAAAACATGCCATGCAAAATAACAGTGATCTCAAAAGGGGGATTTAAGCTCCAAAACATCCACTAGCATTAATATAGCTGTATTTTCCTGGATAAAGCAGAAGGATCATAAATGCATTTAATGTGTGTGAAATGGCAATAGAATGACGACTTGATATGATTTAACATCTAAACTGAACCCAGACATCCAGCTACCCTCTTTGGAAAGGTACCTGCTGCAGCATTCACTGTCTCTGGAAACAAGATGGCTGATGGGTAGAGATCTTTGGAAAACTAGCTTTCCTCATCCACTATGTGGATGTGCAGCTGCTTTAGTTCCAGTGCATTTGCTGGTCATATTGTACGTGAAAATCACTCCCCATTTTAAGCACCATAATATTTAAACAATTATGTCATACCTTGTTTGAGCAACTGTTAGCTGCCAAAAATAAAGCTTGCAGTTAATTGATAACTATAATACGCAGTATATTTATAAAAAGTTCCTTTATTGGTGAGGCAAAATTTGGTTTTCAAGCAGTAAAAATAGATCTGGTTTCTTTCCACAGCTACAAAACGACCAGAGTGTTAACAGATTGCAAAGGCTCATATATTGGAAATTTATAGAGGCATTAAAACCAAACACAAACTTTTAGCTAATTATTTGATTCATTAATGAATGGGTTTACACCTTAAATGACTTTCATATGAATAAACACATTGTAAAATTGTTTTGTAAGTTGATCTTTCATTATTTCAATAAGTATTATTAAATATCACACTGAGACTGAGGAAACAGCCAGAAAATTGATAGTAGCAACAATATGTCATCAGTCAACACGCTGACATAATTATGCATTACCTTTTTTGCAGCCTGCACAGATTAACATACGCTACATAGAAAGCTGTTTCAATGATGTGCCAGTTATTAAAAGTAATTGAATTAAGAGAATATTGCACATATCGCCTGCCTTTGTGTTTAGGCAACTCATTTAATTTATACTGCTTTGAGAGTGAAACACCACAGAGCAAAGAAGACAGATGAGGTGCCACACACACAAGTCATCATCTCTATCAACACGATCGTCCGCAAGCACATTGAGGTAGAAATATGTCTAGAAGCTATAAGGGCTTTTGAGTGGCACTTAAATGAAGCGTTTAACATGTGACAGCAGAGTAGGTCAGGCCAGCAGGGATTGCCTTTATTTGGAAAGGGAAATGTCCTCCATAACAGTGGGGAAGCAGACACCAGTGACTCTTACAATCACAGGAAAATGTTATATCATTCAAATATGTCCTTTGGATTTTTTAAGTGATACTGTCTCGATAGTAAATGGTGTGTGTGTGTGTGTAAGTTAATGTATAATAATAGACAAAAAAACATTCTGACCTTTATACATTCATATTACTTCAGTAATGTAATGTCTGTGTTCATGTTTTCCTCCTTTAACTTTTCAACAATATACAAATTAAAAGGGGGGACTTCTGGCTTTATGTGCTGTGCCACCGCTGAGTAAACAGGAAATACATGGAGACTTTGTTATACTTTTAAAGTTTAGACATAGGGGGCAACATGTGACTCAGTGGGCTAAGCCTCTGGGCCTGTGATCAGAAAGTTGCAGCTCCAAACCACAGCCTCAACAGAATAGTCATGGCTATGGGTCCTTGATCAAGGCCTCAAACCGCCAACTCCAGGGGCACTGCACACTGGCTGACCCTACACTGTACCCCTCCTCCCCTCCAGGTGCACTGCACACTGGCTGACCCTACATTCTGACCCCCCCACCTCCAGGTGCACTGCACACTGGCTGACCCTACATTCTGACTTCCACCCACCCACCCACAGACACACACACACACACACACGCACACACACACACACACACACACAATTTCCCCACAGTGTAAGAATAAAGCATAACTAAATAAATATTCTCAAATTAAATACTGAGTGCCTGCCAGAGGTAGGCCTTAGTTATATATTGTGCATTGCAAGTTCCTACTAAAAAGGTTTCAGATTTTATGTTGAATCTTCACCAAGGTTCTTTCAGTACCTTATAATGTACCACTGCATTGCGTACATGTAAGAATGGAACCCAGGAGTAAAACTCATGTTTTTTCATCCTTTATAAAGTACTAAAAGTGGATGACATTTTAAAATATGCAACTGTTTTCCTACAAACTGGGTTTTGATTGTATTTTTGTGAGTTTAAGTTTTTCTCTGCCGTTTTGCTAACCTCTGTACCAAATCCGTGATACTGAGCTAACATGAAGAAGTTCGAAACACTGAATAAGACCCTATAAAAGAAATTCTGTCCTGCATTCTGTTTAATGTATAAAGTTGTTCTTCCAATTCAACAGCTTTTTACCCCATTTGAGAGTAACTTTAAAATGTTATAGGAAAACTTTATAGGTAGTAGTGTAAAATGGTAACATTAGCGGACAAAGAATAGAAAAATGTATAAAACTCAGATCAGAGCAGAATGTAAGGGTCAGCAAAGTAAAATGAAAATGCAGTTTCTAGACAGGAGCTTTGATACTGATCTACATCATGTTTAATGCTATGTCAGGTTTCAAGATGGAAGCTTTGGTGGGTTTTACACATACCAGTTAAATCCTGCCTCGATGTTATTGGCAAAAAAATGGCTATTTTAAGTATAATATCACTTTGTAAAATTAAAAAAACTACAGATAACTGGAATGTAATAAACCACATGTGAGTTCAGATGGGAAATGATGTTGGAGCTAGCTGTTAGCGGGCTGCCTGTGATGTAGTAAATCTCTGCTCTATCATGTTTTGTGTTTTATGTACTGAGACTCGTCGGATCTGATTCTGATCATAGAGGACTTCATTTCATTCCTTCTTCAAAGAGATAAGAACGGCACAGAGCTGTAAAACACACACGGCTAGCTTCATTTAATCCCTGCTGTTTTCATTTCCAAATCATCGCGAGATTAAAAACGTTCCACGTTCAGCCCACACCTACTTAATAGACTCAACAGGCAGAGAATCTGAAGGTGGCTCCTAATTCAGAATTTTGCAAAGAATTAAGATATTTTCCTTTCTTCCTCCAGCCATCTTCTGCCGTTAATCACTGCATTATGATAATGGCACAGCTATCCAATTACCTACTCTGATCCTCAATAGTTTCACCAAGCTCCATTATTGCTGAACAAAAACACGATTTAGTCTGTGCATTAGGTCATCCAAGAAGTCATATTTTCTTTTCTATTTTCATTTTTTTTCCCTGGGGCTCTGATATTCACTTGTATCAACTCAACGCGATAATTCACCAGGCAGCAATAATAGAAGAAGCCAAATGGAAGCTTAAAGGCCCTGATGCAATCAGGAGAAAATACCAGAATCGGCGCTGCCTCTGTCAGGGGGGGCATTAAGTAATTGGAGAAGGTCTTGAAAGAAAATACATTCTGATCTGGGGGAGAAAGTAATGTTTTCACCATTGCACTGTGGCCAGTGTGACAGTGTATAATATGAAGAACTTTGATTGAGCATATAATAACTAACTTAAATTACTATATACACATACAATATATAGTGTATATTACTTGCATATGTCTGAAAAAGTGCAGGACTGAAAGTTATTTTCAGCCGTGGTATCTCACTTTAGCTTGTTCATACTTTACTAAAAAAGATAAAAGGCAAAGTCGAGGGTGCTAGGAGCCTCCCCTAGAAGCTGAAATTTGCTGGGGTTTTCAAATTGGCAATATGACAGTGGACACAACCACCTGCACGTGTAAATGAAAACGATGGTCTGCTGGAGGTGGTCTTGAGGACAGGCGGCCAGTGCTGACACTCTGGATAGGGATTGGCCAAGATTGGCACTCTGGACAGTGATTGGCCCAGTGTTGGCACAATGGATAGGGATTGGCCAAGGTTGGCACTCTGGACCCCATTGGGCCCAGTGCTGACACTCTGGGCAGGAACTGGCCAAGGTTGGCACTCTGGACAGTGATTGGCCCAGTGCTGACATTCTGGATAGGGATTGGCCGAGGTTTGCACTCTGGACAGCGATTGGCCCAGTGCTGACACTTTAGATAGGGATTGCCCACGGTTGGGACTCTGGATAGAGACTGGCTGAGGTTGGCACTCTACACAGCAGCTGGCCCAGGTTTGGCACTCTGGACATCGACTAGCCAGTGTTAACATTCGGGACATCCACTGCCCCTGTGTTGCCCTTCTGGACAGCGATTTGTCCAGTTTGGGCATTCTGGAAAGTAGCTGGCCCAAATCTCTGTACAGTGACTAGTGGCATTTGGACAGCAATTGGTCCAGTATGGATATTCTGGTCAGCGATTGGTCTGCTATAGGAATTCTGGACAGCGACTGGTCTGGTATAGGCATTCTGAACAGCGATTGGTAAAGTATAGTAATTTTGGACAGCAATTGGTTCAGTATGGGATTTTTTTCTCTGCAGCTCCCCAATCTGGAATGAGGAGATGTGTGACTGTGTCCTGTCATACACTGACATATTGTCTGCTGTTCAAAAACTGAACGTGGATCAAAGACTGAACTCTACGTGAAACATTGTAAAAGATGCATAATGTATATGTCAGTTTTTCTGAAGGTGTATAATAAATGTGATTTCTGGTAACGGTATTTATTGAGCATGTATATTTCCTAGGGACTCTATTTGCTTACAAAATTCTTTCCTGAAACACCACTCAATAAAAACAGGAAGGATCTTGATTTATTTCTCGTCTTTGACATTTACCAACTACAAGGGACACATTTTGCAATTCCGATCCACATGCTATCCAAACACTATGTGAACAGTGTTTTATGTTTAGATGACAGTGATGAAAAGGTCTGTCAGTGACAAATCATTTAGTATTTTGTTGTATGCCATGGATTTCCTTACTTTGCAGGTTCATGTCCATCCTATTGTCCTTCATAGAGAAGCACTGTATCTTCATGTTCATGGCCTGCGGAAACGTCACAGGTTCAGAGTTACTCCACATCACAGGAAGTACAGTATCCATAATTTATTCATTTCCACTTATAAAATATGGTCAAATGTACAAAAAAAGCAAAGGGAATCCCTTAGCTGCTGTAGCAGCTCAAGTGCATATACTGAATACATGCATGGGGGTATGTGTGTGACCTGTAAGGAGAGTGAGGATTGGTTCAGTGGAATGCATTCCAGTCAGCCCTCTGCTGATGATTAGTGGGACAGCACTTCATTTGTCTTATTTTTGATTTTTCGTGCATGATTGATCATTGCATTTTTTTTTCTTTCCAAAATTAAAAAAAAATGATGCAATACCAAGCAATGTAAGGAAGCTGTGAAACAATACATAGACACACACAGCAAATATCAACAACTATTTAAATTTAAGTGGGACACTGGCTGACATCACAATCTGCCAGCTTAAAGGCACATCCACAAAGGGGATTCGTCAGCTTTTCTGGTGGGAAAGGGGACAAACAAAGGAGAAAGTCACACACAACATGCTTCTAGTCTGTGGCTGAGTGAATAGCTCCTCAATGGAATTCAGCCTGTGTTTTCTCTTTGTCATTCTGAGTTCTGTGTATTGCTGTTTGAAATCGTCGTATAATAATGCCACAGGACAGTCCGTCACAAGTCGTCTTTGCAGAACTACGACTGCACACAATGAGGCAATCGGGCATGCGGTTACACAAGGGCGAGTGCCACCCAGCAGCAATAAACAGAGACATGCCCAGTGGCTCTGTTTGCCCGGCAAGACTTTGAAAACTTCGTCCCTGTTTTAGGATCATAGGAGCCTGGAATTGTGAAAATTCTAAAACGTTTTAATTTTATTCTGTTTCTTGTTTGTTTTGTACCTTTTGTCTTGATTGTATGTTTAGATCGTACACTTCATTCCCTACCCGCACCAAAACAAATTCATCATATTTTTTGTACTTGGCTGATAAAATGCTTCTGATCCTGGTTCTGACCTATGATCTGCAGATTCAGTGCCAACCGGAATGTAACTAACACATCTCTTCTGACTATTCTGCTCAATTATTATAGCATATTTTATTTGTAAATTCAAAGTGCCAATCTGTAGCTTTGGCGTTGTAATGTGTAATGGTTTTATTAAACAAATATTTGGCTCTGGCTGTGGGGGATCGACTGCATGGCAGAGATTAGATTAGAATAAATGAGAAAGACTGCAAAGACGATGCATATGAGATAATTGTGGGAAGTAAAGTGATGTGACTTTGGGGTCATAAATGATGAACGACAATGAACTGCTCTCATTACAAAGCACATTGATCAATGAGACAAAGAAAAAAAACACAGAATCTCTTCTTCTGTATTTAAAAGGCCACTGATCTTTTTTTCTTTGTAATTAACTAAAACGCCACACGAGGTTATGTGCATATGACTGTTATCATTATGGATAGTTTATCTGCAGGACAGAGTCAATTATTCTCCGGTTTTCAGCCTGCCTTTCTTTTTGTCTCTTTCAATCAAGGACGTGTCAGATTTTAAGAAATGTTTCAGAAAAATAGGTTGTCCTATTTATTTGTGCATTTTTAAGTGTTGCTAGCATTCAGATAACTCAGGGAAAAGCATGCATCAGTCAAGCCATTATCAGAATTGTTTAAACAGTATAATATTTTTGCAGTCCTTGGGGAACAAGGACTCTAATATTCAGATTTAAAATGTATGCAATTTTTATTTATGCCAACACACACACCCATGAAAGGTATATAAAGATATTAGCCTTGTGTTTTTCACAGTGAAATTGGTTTTATTATTAGCAGGGGAATTTTCTGTTGTAATAAAATTGTATATTTTCAGGATATAATTTGTTGCCTTTGATTATTAAAGGTGCTGAATGTGACAATACAGTATATGAAACACCAAGCAATAAGTTACCACTATTGGGGAAAGCAGGGCTACTTCAATAGTGAAATTTGTGATTTGTCAGGTGGCTTTCAGGATATGTATCAGGAATGGTGCACTGTGCATTCCTTATGAATCATGAGTCAGATAAGAAAACTGATTGGTGGGAACTTCATATTTAATTTTGATGTTTTTATGTGTCTGAATGTAACATGATGGTCATAAATGATCAGGTGCAGCAAGACCTGGAAGCTATTCTAGGTAAATGCGTCTGCAAGCCATGTTTCATGTCATGTGCCCTGTCTAGAGCTTGCAGCGCATGGGATGCTATTTTTACTTGAATCAAAGCATTTAGTCATAAACCTAACAGCTGACAGATATGCATAATAATAGCCTAGCGTTAGTTATGGTATTTTAGCAGAGAGGGCTGCCAAAGGTAGGCTTGGCCAGTACTAGTAAATGCAGCTAGGAGATTAATTATTAATTACTTTAACTCCAGGGGCTGTCATTAGGGGATGACTCTGGTGAAGTCCTTCGCCAATAAGAATTAATGTTTCAAAACTCCCAGGCCTCACACACAATAGACACCAGTTGTGGAAATGATCTAAAGCAATGGTAGCATCCTTTGGAAAACATAAGAGACGGTGATACAGTTGCTCACTTCATTATTAAACCAACCGCCTGTTACTAGGCTCCAAAGATCAGCCTTGAATAGTACTGATTTTACATTACATATAAATAGCTGCTTTCAATCCCACTGTTAAAGCAACAAAAGTGGGGATGGTCTTTACTAATCACATGCACTGTGTCATAATTTCTTCATGTTTCAGACATGTTTAGCCTTTTTCTTATGGTTTATGCTGATTGGTTGGTAGTGTACCCACACTCTGATAACACTAATATTATTTAAAACTGCTATATCATTAATTTGCCATTGGCACAAGTACGAGTACATTGGAGTACTTCACAGTGCAGGTTCAGCCAACCTGCAGCACCCCTGGAGCTGGGGGTTAAGAGTCTTGCTCAAGGGCCCATGGACATGTGACTGTTCTGCCGAGGCTGGGGCTTAAATTGGTGATTTTCCGATCACATACACTAAGCATGTTGAGCCACTCACCGCAGATACGAGATAATGAGAATGTTACTCTGAAGTAAATTACCTCTTTTTCGATGAGCCCTGTCACACCATGCTCTGACTGATTCACCTCAAACCTGCAATCACTGGATTTTAGTCAAGAAAAAAACCAACCAAAGCCCCAAATTGTGTGATCTGCCCTACAAAACCCTAAGTGAATCAGGCATTACATGGCCATTAGGGATCTCCTATCAAACCAGTGAATGTACACAAACAGACATTCGACATATAGCCCAAACTCAGCTTGAATTATTTTTAATGTGTTTACTTTTAGCACATATAAAAAGAATTGCAATGCAGATATTAACATATTAATAACATACACTACAACATTTATTGGCAAAGAATAAGCCATAACATCTTCAGCATGTTATGTAATGCTAAATTCTAGCAAATGTTGTTTAAAGGCCTTGATACATGGAACACACATTACCAAAATAACACATGTCTATACTGTTTAGCTTCAACAGATGATCAGTTTCATGCTCTCTGGCTCAGTCCACATGTTCAAACATTTGAGTTGGAAGTCATGGTGTTTCTGTATTTTTTTTAAATGTTTTTCACCATCTTGATGTTGATGTTGTGATGTTTCCACCCAGGGCTGATGGGAAGGGTGAGATGTATAGCAGGAAACCCATTAAAGGAAAATCCCCCTTTACCATAATGGCATGAGTATTGCTCGATTCATCTCGCCTCGGATGGCACCTCCATTAACAGCAGGGTGAGTTTATTCTTAGAACACATATCTTTATAATACATGAAGCGAGTTCTTTACATAGAAGATATAAAATGAGAAATAAAACTAACAAATAGCACAAGGTAAAAATAAATATATAACATTTCAAATTAACATAGAACAACAATATACAAGTATAGCTGCAGGCAGCGATTAACAGAGTCCAAGCACTATGGCCTGAGAAGATGCTTTGGCCAATTTTAAAACCAAATTTTCCATCATAATGTCTGTGAATGTGCATTAAGCATGGAAACACTTTGTGTATGTATGGCTTTATAATATCTGTATTACTATATGAAAGCCTATGGACAATTAGCACTACAGCACCACCATAAGCCCAACCTGTATCTTTTTTTCTGCCATAAATAGTGGGAGGAATATTGCACCATTGCACCAGATTTCATGATTCTCAGTCATGTGCAGATGTACAGGTAATTATACCCTACTAAAATTTGAAAAAATATAACTGTCTGAAGTCAAGGAATGTGGGAAAAAAATAATTTACTTTTTCTGACCCACAACACAGAATTTACAACACAGTACTATAGCGCCACCATTAGGCTGACTGGTGTCTCTTTGCAGCCCTGAACAGTGGAGCAAATGTTGCACCATGACATGAAATGTTTCTCGGTCATATACAAGGGTAACTATAGCAAGTTGAATTCTGATTGGCTGTACCAGCCATGTTTAATGAGCAGATGAACTTTTATTAAATGATTAGTTGGGACATCTGATCATGAGTATGTCTACACAACTTAATTTTTCTGTGTTCAGTGGTTTCTGAATTATAATCTATTTTGAGTTATAGCGCCCCCTATTGTGCTTTTTTTAATTATATTTTTATATGAAACTTGGAGTGTGGCTTCAGAATGTTGTACCAACTATACATAGCAAGGTTGGTGAGAATCGGATGTTTTGTTGATGAGAA
>JAABNY020000108.1:30822377-30833200 GCA_015164015.2 Brevimyrus niger | reverse complement strand
TTGGAGTGTGGCTTCAGAATGTTGTACCAACTATACATAGCAAGGTTGGTGAGAATCGGATGTTTTGTTGATGAGAAATCGGTCATCAAGTGCAAAATGGCCAAGCCGCCTCTTGAAGTCCCAGCTCTGGCTCATTATGGCTGGCATCCATTTTATCCTATTTGGTTTGAATTTTAGATCCCACTTGCTGACCATGACAGCTCCCAAAGTTCTAAGAGACCAACCAGGTTCTGAGAGACCAAAATGTGTATTTTGGGCCTAATCCATTTAGAGCTAAAAGTAAACCAATAATATTACTTTAAAGTCAATCCTAAAAGTAACCTGGAGCCAAGGCAGTGTGTCACGTCTGTCTAATGGAGATCGTTACATTGGTCCCCCCTGCAGGAAACAAAGGCCTTAATGTATTTTCAGGTCTTGCCTTGACTTGAGACCTCTGAATTTAGATAATATTTTTAAATGATAAAATGCAGATTCAGTTAAGGCTGTTATGGCCACTAAAGACTAACATCCAATCCAGTAGTGCAGCAGGACGTTTGTCTTTAGAGCCTTAGTATGAAGGCAAACATTAAACCTAAACCTGCCCTCTTTGTTACCAAACAGAACTACCTAAGTCATCTCCTCGATTAATTGAAAGAAGTTTAGTTGCATGTAGTTATCTTCTCCAGGCATTGACACAGCTGGTATTTCAAACCAAAGTCATTAGGAATAATAAATTTAATAAATATATTTTCTGTAAACATGCTTTTGAATGTGCAGATTTCGATGCATATTTTTCCATAGTCTCAAATACTAGTTCAATTGTATGCATCCATCCATGATCCAGCCATGGGGAGCTGGTTCACAGGGCATGGGACACCATGGATGGGGTGCCAGTCCATGACAGGGAACAAGGCAGAGGTCACTCTGGATGAGATACCAGCCCAGCACAGGGATGGGGTGCAGCCTGGATGGGATGCCAGTCCGTCGCAGGGTACATTTACATGCCATCGATACATTAGTGACATCAGCGAGCCTAACTGCGTGCCCTTGAATGGTGGAGGAACGCAGCATGCGGACCCTCACATACAGACAGCAGAGGTAGGACCCAAAGCCCCAACTGTGAAGAAGCAGCGCTAGACTCCCTCTTCTGAGACACAGTGCTGCATGAATCACGACCAGCACTATTCTTATTCAGTAAAATAAAAGCAGATTCAAAAACCAAATAAACAAAAACACCTGTCACATACGGACCGGGGAAGCAGGAGCAGGGAGACGAGGTATCATGGGATTTATTGTAACAATACCAAAGCAAGGCACATGGACAGATATTAGACTTCAATGAGCGGACTGGGGAAACAAACTTAACGCGGACTTAAATACATTGAACTAATGACAACATCAAGAAACAGCTGGTAACACGGGGATTCCACACGCGGTAAATGAGGGGGCATGGCACACAGGGGGATCGGACGAGCATGGCATGACAGCACCCTTTGCCTTATTCCATTCTTTAAATTTACCAACGTATATAAAAAATACAGCCAATATGATTTTGACTGCTTATTTTAGCTAACAGCCACAAAAACTTAACTTATTTATGAAAATTGTTAAGTTGAACATTATAAGTCTTTTACAATCAGTTCAGCAGCATGTTTCATTCAGTGTCCAGGGTATTTTAGGTTTAATTAATTCTCAAACCTGAGGCACTTTATCAGTTTTGTCTTCTAAAAGCAAACTGTCATTATTGTTAAATAACTCTCTCCCAGTAATGTAGATGTCTTCTACTTCATGCTGTTAAATTTCCTTAGAGAAAGCAGTGTGAATAATGGGTGTTAATGAAAAATGAGTTGGCACAAGTACAATCTCCTGTCTACATTTATGATGGGTTTCAAACGAGACTTGTGATAAAGGGGGAAGTTTTATGGTATGTTTTTTTTTATTATTTTATATTTTTATCCTTCCATCAAAGTAATCAATCAACCTTTGCTAACACCTTTGGTCAGAGAAACCAAATAACTGATTGTCACTCTCAATCTCGTAGTTGGAGAGACAGAGGACTCGATGGCAGATGAATTATCAAACTCAAGGAACAGAGATTGGAAAGATACAGGATCATAAGGGATCACAAATTGGGAGGAGTGGAACGAGGAAGGACACAGGTAATATATATATATATATATATGTGACTAACGAGGGAATTAGTGAGAGGCAGCTGGGAGAGATTTCCACACGTGGGTTAGGGATGAGAGGCAAGACAGGACAGGGTGGAGACAGGCAGGGATACAACACTTAAAAAAAGCCTAATTATGATTAATTAAAGCTTGTACAATTTATCATTTGTCAGAATTTGACAAGAACAAATGTGTCTGTTTAATAAAAAAGTTAAAGATACAAGCTACATGCCAACCTCCATTCCACTATTCTTTGAATAACACATCAAGATGTCAATTTTTTTTGTACTAGATTAATCACAATTTGTCCTGATTTGTCAGTCCTTATTATAATTTGTAAATCAACATGACATGAAAACAGATACAGAATGCATATAAGGGGCTTCCAATTTATTTGATGTGATATTTTTTCTTTAAAACAATAGGGCAGAATGATCTCTCAGTTTGGCATCATTACACTGCCTTTCATTACCTCTAGAGCTATAGCTGTGTGCTGTTAATTCAGAAATGATCAGACTCGAGTGGATGGTATATCTTCAGAAAGCTCTATTCCTGATCTTCAGTGTTGTTCAGGCTTGCCAGTCGGCATCCCAGCAAGCAACTTCAAACAACTTCTCTGAATCCATTTAAACAAAATTACTCCAAGCCGACTACTCAAAGTATGGGCAATTTAAAGGATGAAAGGCAGAGCAGACTACAAATGAAATAATAATAACGCATATTTCTTCACACTCCTCTGTGACGCCTTTCGCACTTGGCTTTCTCAATATTTTGCCAGGTTTTATTTCTTTTTATCCCTCCTGCTTGCTAACTCTAGTAACCTAAACTCCCATTTGAGAGCATAACCTGTGAAAACAGTCGCATTGCTACTCTGCAGGCATGATAATGAGCCCCACCCCATTACTAGTTGAAGACCTTTAGCGTTGTGAACATTAGACACCGTTCTCCACATCCCTGCTGCTCCAGTCCACCGCTAATGGACCTGGCATTTACAGGAATCCATTACTTCAATTTATTTTAGTGCCAGTCCACAAAGCCTAGCTGCACTGTGAAAGTTATCCTTCAAAAGCAACACCGAATCCTAGCAATCAATTATCTGTTCATATACTTATTAAAACAACTTGTGTAAAACAACTTATTAAAATGACAGCAAGATTTACCAAAGTCCTCATCAACAAAGTGAAATAGGTTTTAATGATTATGCTACAATAATAATAGTAATAATTATTATTTATATTTTTTAGAATTACGTGTTTGTTTTATGATGTATTGATCCAGTAAATACAAGCCTTGAGATCAGGGACACCATATAATGAGGGAAAATTATGATTCCAAGCCCCTGAGTGACTGTTTTTGTTTTTGAAACATAATCTGATTGATGCGGGTTGGGGGCCCAATATAATATACTTTCAAGGGGCCTAAAATCTCTTGTGGCAGCCCTGCTTCTGATGTTTGATATCCCAGCAAGGTTCTTATTGATAAAGGGAGATTAGAGATTAAGCTGACAATGGGTCACGACCCTGTGTGTAGGGTGGAGAGGCAAGAGATGTTCCTCGCTGTATTATGTGACATATCAGAATCACATGAAAAGCTATCGCTTTATTCATTCATACTACACTGCTTACCTTTTGAGGACAATGTACAGGCTTGGGGAAAACTTCTCTCTCTCTCTCTTTGTCTCTCTCTCTCACACACACACACACACACACACACTGATTATTAGTTATCTAGGTTCCATTCTCCAACATAGTAGGCACTCCACGGTCTGCCTGGTTCATTGTACTCATTAACAAATTAACAAATAAATAAAGTTCTGCCTCAGATAATTGCATGCTGGACTATTAACTAGGTACATATGAACAAATCAAGAAAGGATTTTAAGTGCAGACATTATTTGCGTAAATATACTTTATTGGAATTTAATGTGTTTCAAAGGGGTACGAAAATAGGAGTCGGAGTGGGCCACATTACTTTATTAGCTTAAATTCATTGTGTTCGACTGACAATTATAGAGGTTATAGTTAGTCTGGGTGCTGAGGGTCAGAGTTTAGTTTGCCAGTAATTGCCTATCATTTGCCAGCAGTGAAGCATTGACATGGCTAGACCAGCTCAGAAAAAAATGATAATTGTATCATCCAGAAAATATACTTCCCTTACAGAAAAACTCCTGCAGAATTATACTGTATTTAAATTGTTAGGTAAGAACCAAAGGAAAAGTGCAGATGGAAAGATTGAAATGTAATATCTGGAGACATATTTCCTGACTTTTATGTTTATTAGCAGTTCAAACACTTTCAGCGTGTCTGTAGCCAAACGTTTGCTGGCTTACTAAACACTTTTACAGACATTTTTTATTTTTTGTTATTTTTACCGTAATGTGTGATTACTTCTGAAAGCTTTCGCAAAGTGAACTTTCTTAAGGGCTTGAATGTGTTTTTGCAATAGAAAATTGCACTTTTTTTTGTCTCCGCACCCCACTTCCTATGGGGGCTCTTAGTGTAGCTCATCTGAAATACTGTACTCCTCTGTCAGTAATGACTTGAGGACAGAAGTGCTTCTAATAGCCAGGTCTTCTCTATGCACATCTTTTGAAGAGAATTTATTCTTTCCTTTTGATGTTTGCTAAGCAGAATAAAGCATTGCATCTAAATGGTACAGGAAATACTGAGACATCTGCTTGAAGGAAAAAAAATACAAATGAGCGATATGAAATCTGGGTGAAGCTATTTATCGTATTGTGAGAAGAAAATATTCCATTTCATAACTAAACCAAAGGGTGCAGGGACTGCGTATGCTGTTGATGAATAATTCAGGACTGATGAATAATTATCTTCCAAGGTGCTGTCTAATGTGATGATTACTTTAGGCGGGGAAGTAATAAATAAAGCCTTAATGTGACTGGTGAGTTACCATATTGTATGGTGTTCTAATAGGCAAATTAATATTACAATGGCGCAATATTATTTGCTATATTTAAAAAACAGCCCAGAAGAGCAATCACCCAACTCACAGCTTGAACTATAACTAAATGGCATTGAACTAAAAAAATCAAAAATACCTTTAATCATGGGTGAAGCCCACAAACCCACTGAAACAATTAGAAATGAAGTGAACAGATGTTTATCATGAACAGATGACCATTTAAAAAAAGGTACATTTGACAGAATATGCTGCATAGCACATAACTGGAAACCATTTGTTTTACTCTTTAAGTGCCACACACCACTTTAAACGCCATTAGGAAGTACCTTACAGGATTCAGTTAGGCATCTGGAATTTTGAGCTACGAACACCATGAGGTTTATACCGCTTTAGTATTATGCTGTTTGGGTTCTGTGGAGCACCGTATACTATATGGACACAGGTGTGGTAACCGTGGTGTAGCAGAGATACATCGGTGCACACTGACATACAAGACAGGAACAGCTCCCATGTGGATCCTGAGGTGTGCATATGCCTTTAAATTATAAGTAACAGTGTGGAAAGCGGTATATTACTGTACAGTGGCCCTTGGAATGACTTGCGTGCTTACTTTTAATAACAATTTCTAATAATGTTTGAGGAAATCCATCACTCAGAATGTGGGCAATAGGAAAGAAAAGGGGAACGAAGCATGTCAATGTCAGTGAAGCATCCGAACTAGACGTAATCCACTCTGCTCACCAACATTCCTGTGCTAAGCTAACAGTCTCAGGATATAGCCGAGGAAATAAGTCCCACTTCTTTGTCATCTTAGTTCTCTCATCCTGTACTGCAGGCACAGATTATATTAATGCACCTGACAGGGGAAAATGACTGGGAAAGTGTCTCACTAGGGGTGTAGGGACAGCCACAGTGATGCCAGCTGCTGTGGAGACAGGGCTATTAGGCATGCACAGGGCACCATCTCACCTTTAACGCCATCTCTCAGGATTTATAAGTTGAAAACGGGGAGCTCTTGAGTTACGTAAAACTGACTCGCGTAAATCCAGACTTACACAGGAAGATACTCAAAATCATAAAGTTTATGGAATTGCTAATACAAAGAGGCAACACATGCTGGTAAATAAATCAACACTTTATATTTTCATTTAATTAACATATGTTCTTTATTACGCACTGCTAATATCTTTTTGACATGTGATTTTGCTATTAGGTGTCTTCACGGAAGTGCTAAATATTGGGATTGTAACATGAAAGTCCTATGAGCTTAACTAACTGTGTAATAATATATTTTAAGCGTAGACTGACCTTTTTGAGGAGATTTCAACCAATTCCCATTTGTTTATCTTCACTACACTACAGCTGAGGTAGGGTTACCAAACAACCGGGTTTCCCTGGACGCATCCTGTTTTTGGGCCTCTCTCTGGATGTCTGGGCGGCTTTTCGAAAATCGGTGGTGTGTCCGGGTTTAGTGCTGAAACCTGTAAGACCCAGTGATGCGAGTTAGTGGAGTACCAATTGAAGGGAATCTGCTCAGTATCATTGCTCAGTATTTGAAAAGCTAGTGTAGACATTTACCTTAAAAATTCAACGATATTTGCATCCCTACATATCACACTGCTCACAAGTGATATCAACTTTTGGAAGCCACTGGCACTTTGACAGTATTTTTGTGTTTGCATAACCAGTGAATTGTGTCGTTTGCTTGAAGTTTAACAAACTTAAGTTTAGCATTTTGTGACCTTTGTTGAAAAAGACATGTATACATGTACTGTATATAGTGTCAATTGTGTGTAGATTGAATAATGAGAATTAACTGTAAGTTTAACATACATCCAGTGTTCCCCAGATGCATTTTTGTTTTACAGCGTGGTTAGGGAAGGCTCATTAATATTCTTGAGAGAAGTGCTGACTGGTAACTCATTAATATTCTGATCTCGGACACATCCTCTTTTCACCAAATATGGTAACCCTAAGATGAGGACATGTATCCAAACCTAGGTAATGGCTTTTTTAATTAAACCAATGAATGCTTCTGGTGAAATGTGGCCTCAAATGACCGGGAAGAATGTCAGCATTTTGAATTTAAAGCTCTAAGAAACCATGCTGTTCTGGAAGATTTAGCAGGGGCCACTTGTCTCATAATAACTATGCTAATATGTTAATATGCTAAAGTGCCAAGATGATAAGTCCGCTACTCCTTTGTAGACCTTTGCATTTTTTAATATTTAGAGTTATTAAATATTTCATTGTTCCTGTCATCACAGCAATACAATGAGTCCATGATAATGGCATCATACCTTACAGAAGACCAAACTAAAGTTAAAAAATAAGCCATATAAAATGCATTTGAGGTCTTTTGGCACACTAAACTTCAGCTTGGGTTCCTCATCTCTTTTCCTTCTCTCTCTTCTTAAATGCCATCAGTGAGAACTTTGAGACCTCCCTGGCTTTAGGTGCTGCTTGGTTGTGTGTTCAGCTTCTGTGTTTCCTGTCCTACACTGACACGATTCCCCATTTTATAAAATGTATGAACTGAAAAATGTTAAGAACTTCATAAAAAGCCTGTTAAAAAATATATCATATCTAGCAGCATCACAGAAAAGGCTTTGACCCAATGATGATTTGATTAATGTTACTCGCTTCAGAAGATGAGAGTTTGACTCTAACTATAAACTTTTCATAGAAGATGTGCCAGAATGTGCTAGAAGAGGTGTGTTAAATCTCACATATTCAGGTTCTTGGGTACATAATACAGTTAACAACTTGTTTCTGATGTATTTAATTCCTAACATAAAAGACTTCTGTCATAAGTGGGTTATTTTTTGCATTTAAAAGGATGCATTCTTTGGAATCTTTCTGAAAATGATTTTTAAAAAAATATATAAATAGCTTGCTTGGTGAGTTTTTAAATAAAATAAATTCCCTTGACATCATGGTTTTAGAAATATCAAGTATAATCCTACTCATAATTCTTCTTTATTTCACATGGTTTCACCAGCTTGTATTGGGTCCCATGTTGTTGCACTATCTGAGCAGCATGCTGAGTGTGTAGGCCTCCTGTTTAGAGCTTTGGCTGCCCAAAGCATTCCCTAGATCAGACACAGTGACTCAATGTTAACCCCCTAGGCAGATTTTTTTTTCCATTTATACCAACAGTGCCAGTTGAATGGCATTGACATAGACTGTCAGAAAGCTGTGCGTTTGTAATGCGCACCTTTTAAATTACGCCACATAGTTTCAAACGGCAGAGTGACTTTATATTCAGGGTATTTTGACTTTGTTAGACTCATGGCTGATTTTGTCAGGCGATACGTTTATCAGATGTTCATGGATAAATTTCCAGATGACCCCAGGCATGATTTTATTCAGGCACTCCCTGTGGCGAGATCTCCACACATCAGCCTCAATAAATTCAGCTATGATTCCCGCTTTGAAAATCAAATCCTTGGGAACTGGACAGGTCAAGGGTAGCCTCTTATCCTCAGCATCCATCCATCCATCCATCCTTCCATCCATTATCTATACCACTTTATCCATTTGGGTTATGGGGAAGCTGGAGCCAATCCCAGCATCTTCGGGCGAGAGGTGGGGTACACCCTGGGCAGGTCAAGGGCAGCCTCTTATCCCCAGCATCCATTTCCTCTGAAAAAACTTGAATGTTTTGTGCTACAAAGCAGTCTGTGCTCATCTCTGACCAGAAAACCTGTGATTGTTATATAAGCATCTTGACAGGCAGGTGGTTTGATTTCTTGTCCTGTCACTGTTACATCATAAAAGGATAAATGATCACTATTAGGTATTTTTCAACATAAAGATTTGGGCCTTAATTATTAATTAAAATAAGGCACAAGCTTAAGGGCAGAGTGTGGCTTACTAGAGTAGGATACTGTGCCCATCATCAGAAGACTGCCAGTTCAAATCCCAAGATCCCAGCAGTGTGATGTCACCATTGGGCCCTTGAGTGAGGTGTTTAAGTGCTCCAGGGAATGACTGACCCAGCTTTTACAATTGAACTTTGCTTAATATAAAAAATCTGCTAAATATATAAGTGACATTTATAACCCACTATCTTACTGATAGCTTGATATATAACACCTGATAGGTGTTGATTTTATACCGAGTTCAGATAATGTTTTGATGAGCTGCCTAAATTCATCTCACTGCTGTCTGCTTACTTTACTACTATTGATGGCTTGCAATATCAAAGAGCAAGGAATCTGAAGTGACCAAATGGACAAAAAGTTGATAAATATATCACAAAAGCCAATAAACTGGAAATATTATCCAGCACATTTGCCGCACACAGTGACAGTCATCACAGTCGCTCCATCTTCTGGCTCTTTCTGTCTGAGTTGTGGATAATATGTTCTCACGCTTCAAAACAGGCAGGGTCGGACCACAGTACAGCACAGCATGATACCTTTGGCTCGATTGTCAAGAAGAGGATTACTTTACAGACCTAAAGCCCCGAGTCCCTAGTTCAGGCAGGGAACCAAATTCTTACCTTAACTCAACAGGTGGGCGATGTCTCCATTTTGGTAAACACTGGTCTGAGTGAACTCCCTGTGGTCTTTTCGGGTGAGTCATGTCAGAATGTGTTTAAATTGCTGTGCTGCAAAAATAAGCAGGTAGGTTATTGATTGCAGTTGACTTGCTTTTGTACTCTGGACCCAACACGTATACAACTGTAGCATTGCTTAACAATGATCTCCCTTCCAAGACATATGACTATTTATTCACAAACAATTGAAATAAAATATGTGGTTCCCATAGCCCTACTATCACGTCCTGCTCCCAATGCTCCCAATTGTGTACCACGCCCACATCGTTGCCTCCTGTTTTGCCCCGATTGTAATCACCTGTTGCATGTTAAGTCTAGATTGTCTTTTGTATTTAGTCCGCGTCTCAGTCAGTCTTCCCTAGATCTGTCATTCTCGTAGTCTTGTGCCTGTGCGTGAGTACCCTGCCTGTGTCTTTGATCATTAAATCCTTTCGTTACCCCTTACCTGAAGACTCCAGCCTTGTTAGTTCGTGCTACTCACCACGTACATTACACCTACATAAGTGCATGTATTTTATGGACATTTTCATTTGCACACATGGAATATAACAAAAGAAGAGGGTGCACTTTGCACAATAGGGTTTATTAACCAATGTCTCAACAAAGACGCATTTCGACATTTTGTCTTCTTTAATCTGCTAAAGACAATGTGCATCTTTAAATTTTTAAAGCAGATGTATTCATGACCACATCCTACTGGGCAGCCAATGGTAACACAAGAAGCGTCATGCAGGGTATCACCAGACAACACCTCTAATTAAAACAAGTGGTACTGCAATAGATTCACATGAGTCACTGATAATATGTATACCATGTGACAGACAAAGAACTGATATCACAAAAAACGCTTGAGGGACAAGTCTTCATTCATCCCATTCGGTGCAAATCAAGCCTCCCTTTAAGCATATGGAAAATCTATGGTAAGATGAGTCACTTAATTGTCAGTCCTGCTACAATGCATGGTATCACAATATGAATCTCCAATATAAGATCCAATACAACGTGCATTTGAATTTGTGCATTTTCAGTTGGCGATAACAGCATTAAGCAAATTACAGCATGATGTGGTCTTAGTGAGAAATACTACTCACACTGAAGGTACGCTAGCCAAGCATGACCCCTCAAGCTGGCCTACCCATGATGTTGGCAATCACATTCCCATAAAGCAGTGTCCCTGTTGGGTCAAC
>JAABNY020000108.1:30800772-30822277 GCA_015164015.2 Brevimyrus niger | reverse complement strand
ACTCGAACCCGGGTCCCAGAGGTGTGAGGCAACAGTGCTAACCACTGCACCACCATGCCGCCCCACATAAAAACATACAACAATATTTGTAAATTATTTTACATTTGCTTTTTCTGGACTGTCTATAGCTATGTTCCCTTCAGTGCCCTTATGCCTGTTGCAATCGTTGTATTTGTGCTTTGTAAATGTTAGGTGGCAAAGGCTCACTCCTCCCAAAAACTGATGGCCAATACGTTGCTCCATATTTAATTTGCTGTATTTTCTGATGCCACTAGGTGGTGCTCTCTGTTCAAAAAAGAGGACTCAATCATGCACCAACATAAGCCAACAGTACCATCTAGTGGAGCTTGAAAATACAGCAAATGGTTCATAAAGACTTGTTTTGACCATCACTACTCCTGACTCTCCGAAAATGAGCTAATTTGCATTGTTTGGTCGAAGTAGTTACTATGTAATTCTCATGAGACTCTAGAAGATGATGATGACATCATTTATTAGTATACTATTGTTTGTTCTTCTTTTAAATGCATACAATTACAATTTCAACCACTAGTACCACTTTTTCATTATTTAATAAATTTTGTTTGGAGTAAGTTTCAGGTCGCACTTTGCTAGTTCTCTTTTTCCCATTGGTTATGTATATTTTAGTACGCCATTTTAGTGAATACGTGGGTATTCAGAAATGTATTAGTCCTGCAGGGAAAAATAAAGTATCACTATTCTATGTAATATGCAGTGGCTGTAGGGATCCAAACATCCTCAAATACTTGATGACAATGGCACAATAGCTTGGCGGGGGTGTGGGGGGTGGTTTTCAACAGGTACCTGGAGTATTTGGAGACATCAAAAAATCAAGAAAATGTTATGTCTACTTTGGGTCAGGGAGCACTCAACATTGTTAAATATGGATAAACCTAGAATCCAATTTGTAAACGCAATATAACGATTGTGCATTTATATATTTGCCTCCTTTGTGTTTTTTTGTACTAAAGCATAAATCACAAACAACAACCTTGTCACAACTGGGTAGAAATTTTCACTTTCATATGAAGGTAAACTAAGTCTCAGAACTCGGAAAATAATATTACTCAGAAACGTTTATCCTTTATCCCCCAGATTTTCACTGCAATTTAATTAGCCTTCAATCCATTATCTCTGTGCTCGTGTTTGCAGGGGACAGCGAAAGCTGATTTGTGCTCCGTCACACATGGAATCCTACTTGTATGGCCCGCAAATCACCAACACTGCGCGGGAGGGATTAGCATTAGCATGAGAAGCAGTGTGATCGTTGCCAATGGCAACAGGTACCTTTCAGGCACCTGATGCTCTGCACCCTTCCTGCTTCCCATCCCCTGATGGAGTGAACCTCATTTATTTTGCCACTAGAGGCTCCCAGTCATGATTGCCAAGTGACACGGTGCAGATATGAAGCACAATACAGCTATAGTACCTAGTCTGGTCTTGAGGGAAACTGCCTTAATCAGGCGAATCACTCAGCACTAGCTTGATAAGCTGCTTTTATAAATGGAAAAAGTGGCTTGCTATAATGGGATTTAACACAAGCTTTTTAAAGAGTTCTTTTATCTGTGAATTAAAGATGCTTTTGTTTTACATTTTCCACTGCAAGGTGAGAGTTACATTTTGTAATTGTGGATATATTAAATGTTTTTTTAATAGCTTTTAAAATATTGTGATATTGAGAATATATTTGCATTGTGTCATTAAAAACTGTCTGTCCTTCCGTCTGCAAACTTCTTATCTAGATCCTTAAAGATACTTATATAGATCTTATCCTTAGAACTTCTGAATGTCCTGGTACTTTCCAAACTAAGCTGAAAACACATCCTCTCAATATTTCATATAATAATGCATGATAATACATTATTTCATGTAGGCTGGGGTTCCCTGTGAGGTAGGGGCTAGAGACTGCAGGAAGGTAAAGGCTGGAGACCCTAGTGAGGTAGGGGCTAAAGACCCCTGTGACATAGGGGTTAGAGGCCCCTGTGAGTTTAAAGACCCCAGGAAGGTAAGGGCTAGAGACCTCTGTGACATAGGGACTAGAGACCCCTGAGAGGCTAAAGACCCCAGGAAGGTAAGGGCTACAGACCCTGGATGGCAATGCCAATCTGTCACAGGGCACAGGGCAGAGGACACCCTGGATGGCAATGCCAGTCTGTCACAGAGGACAGGGCAGGGGACTCTCTGGACAGAGTAACGGTCCATCACACTCATTTTTTAAATACCAATTTACTGACTGTAATGTGATTTTTATTCTTTTTCTTTCTTATCTTGTATGTATTTACCACTACTGCCAAGCTGAATTCCTAGTAAATACTCTTGGCCTATAAAGTGAATTCTGATTGGTTCTAATAAAAACAAATTACTTCATTTAAACGCCTGGTTCAGTTCAGCTGCATTTAAAAATCCCACCTCACTGAAATTTCTCCTCTTCAGTATGACCTGTGGTTTCATTGCTTTTTGGCTGAATGCTTTATCTAAAAACCGTATTTATTAATTACACAAACAGCTTGTTTTGTAAAGTGCATTGGGGGTTAGTAAATAATGCTAAATAATGGATGAATGTGGGTTCTGTACTGACCTATGCGTGTAAAGCCATACAGTGTATCATGAATAAAGTCAGCTGGATCAGATTGTGACTGACTGCAGGTGAGATCTGCCACGCTGCTGGAACATGCCGGAACATGCAGCCTAGGGGAGTTCAGTTGCTATTTCCCCCGCAGGTTCCAGTCATAACATTCCCTCCCACAGTCCTGGCTCAGCATGCCAGTCTGCCTGCACAAGCTAATCTGATGGCGGCGGCTCTGGTGCAGGAACAGGAACCCTGTGGTTTCAGTGATAGCTTAGCCTGATCGCTAACACTACCAGGGGGAAGGTAATACTGCCTGTGCTGGACAATATTGTATAGATTACAGTCTCTGTGCTGTAAGATTAAAGGTGAGAGACATACTAAATGCTGGATCTCCTGCTTAGGGTGGGTAAAGATAAAAATGTAATAATGCATATACATTAACTATCTTACCCCCTCACTGATATATGCACCATAGAAGCTTAGATGCATCAATTATATTTGCTAACATTTTTATTTTGGTGGTCTGGTAGTTAATATACCGTAATACTGCCTTTGATTAAATTTTTTTTAATTCAAACATCGATTTAAACTTTTGTCATTTATGAACTGCATACATTTTCGTTCAAATAACTTAGTAATTAACCTAATCTGTTAAAGATCCATTTTTTACTAGCTGTTTTTACTTTAGTATGCTTAGTAGTAGTAGAGCTTTTAGTATGGCGTCACACCAATGTCAAAACTAGAGAGCGATAAAACACAACGTGAAATATATAAACCTGTAAGTTTAAACATTTGGCGTGCGTGAAAACCCCACTGAAAAATTATTTCAAACTGTCTTTTTTCCTTCTCAATTGTTTTTTTTTCATTTTCAATTTGATAGTTATCCTTGTGTGCCAAGTGCACTACCTTGGCAGCTTTCTGTGCTTAAGGGAGTTTTGACGTGGAGGTGGTTTTCACAGTTCGGAGACAGGCTCATGGCTGTTTCTGTTGGTGAATGCTATTGGCTGATGGCTCTTGGTTTTGTGATTTTTGCACATGAAAAAAAGGAAAAAAGTCTGAGCGCGAAATTATGATACGATTATGATATGATCTTTCTGTGCTTGCGAGTTTCACATCTGCGATTGCGAGTGGCATGTTTATGCACGTGTAATATTTTTCACGTTGTGTCTTATCACCCTCTACTTTTGACATTGGCATGACGCTATTTTTTACAGTTTTCAGATTTCCAAATTGATGGAGAACTATGCTGAGGTTAGCAGTTGGGGTACATTTATATGAAGAGGGAGGGGAAAAAATCACAAGAAAATGGGATTTGCGATGGCAAACCATCAAGCAGCTTCATGTAAATCCTCCTTTCCAGCTGCATTTATCAAATATGTGCAGGTCTTCTCAAAATCCATGCTCTAGCGAAATGTAATTTTACTTCTGGCCCTGACTCCAGATTAATTCCTGTAATTGACCTTTTGGTCCAGTTAAGGATCAAAGCCCATGTGGCCTGTTGGACTGGGATGCACTGCTGGTTTGCTACGCTGACGTCCACTCACAGAAGACGGCACCCTAGATGGCTGCTTATGTTCTGTTTTTGGTTGACCGGTCATGCTCTTTTTGCTCTGGTCTACATCTTAATTAGGAAACTCGCCTTGCTGCTTGTGTGAGAAGTATAGTTATGACCGGTACTGGCTATTGTCCACCTGAAGGGTATTTCACAGCAGATATATAGTTAATCGTGTAAATGTCCATTCCATCCACATTTTCTAGCCAAGGAGCACCTCGCTTGAATAATTTTGCCACATTACATGTCCTGCAGCCTTCTTGGCCTCCCCTTGCATCATAAATCTGTCCCCCCGGCTGCACTGCAGTGACGTCTGCCAGAGCAGTGCAAGGCCGCTCCTCCATCCAGCGGCACCGTCTGCTGCCCTGGCAGGACAGCATGTAGAGCCGGGCTTTCGGGAACGCGTGGTATTCTTTGGTTTGCTAATGAGCTCATCACAGCACTGACATCATCCGCAGGCGAAATCTGGCTAAAAAAATGACATTAGCCTCATTAGCCCAACCATCCTCCCAACAGGACTTAAGGAATGTGGTATTCAGGTAGATGTGATGTTTCAGAGGCTCACCTTAAACCATTAAAAAAAGAGACATTTCACTGAGAAAATATCAGCAAACATTGCATATGTTGGTTACAGTCAGAATATGTCAAAGTTATTCTTAATGAAAGTGCTAGACTGGTACAAAGTAAATTATATTCACATGCGGTTTGTCTTTTGGGTTTGTTAGTTAAATCTCATGACTGGCGCGATACTGGGAAAAAGACTTATTTAAATGGTCAAAGAAATTTTTTTAAGATATTTATCTGGGTAATAAGTGTGTTTAGTATTGAGAACAAAACACACAATTTAATATTTGAATGTGCAAATGAACGATAATAAAAAAACTATCGTGAACTTCTTTTCTGCAAAGAGTCGCTGATACCCTGATGGATTGCTAGAAGAACCTGCTTTTGTTCCCAAACCTCATTTCACCACCTGTTCAATTAATTGATTAAATTAATCCACAAAAGTCAATGAGATATTTATTAGCTACATGAGGGGTGCTAGTGGTAGAGACAAACAATACATGGGTGTGTTGGACGATTGCAGAACTTAGAAGTCTTGAAATGGCTAAGCTAATACACTTTGACAAATATAGGTTTACACTAAGGTTACACTATACAATTTAAACATAATTTTTGCCTAAGAATTTTGCACAGTACTGTATATTTAAAATAATGGATATTGTTATCATTATTATAAAACGTGAAAGGATTCATTTAAAGCCTGAAACACAGGAGTTTTGTTTTAAATAATTGCTTTAGCAGTCAGGCAGCGTGTGGCTCAATGGGTTAGACCTCTGTGACTGCATTTAGAAAGTTGCAGCTTGAATCCTGTGCTTGACACGTATCCTTTGAAAAACACTCCAGGGTCCCTGGAAAGATGGCCTGACCCTGTGCTTCTCACCTCTGTATATGTGACAATGTCTTAAAAAGGAGAGCAAGGTGGGATCCACAGAAAATGTACATAATGTACCTGTGGTCATACTTGTACAAATGTACAAATAAAGATTAATTTCAACATATTGTTCACTTGCAATACAGACATTATTGGATTCCATATGAATTTGGTGTCCTTTGTGAATACAGTCTAGTATGCTGATATTTTCATTGTCTTCTAGATCTTAGACCCACAGGGTGCTGAAATATGACCTATTAAATAATGAGTCTGAGATTCAGTTTATTACAGGCGTAACATTTGCAATATCAGCATTCATCAGTGATAGTGGTGCAGTATTGCAGGGAATTACATTTCATCGCTGTTACCCACAGCCTCAATTCTTTGGCTATAAAGTCATTTGCCCTGTTTGCCTCACATCACCTACTGTAATATTATAGTTTGAAATCAGCTGCTGAAAAGTATAAGATGAAGTGAGGCTTCCGCTGTATGAAGTTTGGAATGAGGTGCAAACAAAAAGTAAAAAGTACAAAAAAACCCCATTTTAAAAATCACCTAGGGAAATAGTTAGAGGTGATCTCAGATCAAAGTGTATGTTACACAGGATAAGGTGTTTCAAACTTGATTCTTCAGACTTTTTTCCCCACACCCCAATAAGTTTGTAATTAAACGATCTTCTAGGTGTGGAACACTGCTGGCATAATCCAGAGAAGCATCGTTAGTGGATTGTCCTTGTGTTAATTGTATAATTCCGTTTTATCAACTGCAATGCCAATCACATCCTAATGGCAGACAGCAGTGAAGTCCACACACAACGACATATATGCTGTTTTCAGAAACTGCGTGTCAAATTCAGGGGGTCCTATCCTGGAGCTTATGGGCGGAAAGCAGGAAAAACTCAGCAGGGTGTGGCAACCCATTGCAGGGCACACCTATCGGCAATTTGTTAATTCCAATTCACCTCAGCATATTTTTGCACTGTGGAGGGAAAACAGAGTTCCCAGAGGAAATTCCACAATGACATGTGGAGAACATGCAAACCACACAGGGAGCCTGGGGCAGAAATTTCAACCGTAGCCCCAGAGCTATGAGGCGACCTGAGGCGATGCCAACCTTCGCATCCCTGTGCTGCTCTTTCTTACTGCAATAGAGAGAAAGCAGAAGATTAACCAATGAAAGTTTTCACTCTTTATTGAAAAAGTAGGTTCCCAGTGTTCTTTATATGTATTTACCCGCTGATCACAACAGCGTGTTATTAATGGTAGTTTCATTAAAGGTAGGCTGGAACACCAGTGCTTTCACAAGGGGGAATGTATGCAAGTAACCCAAATCCTAACGGTAACATTGATCAGTAACATAAACGTAGCCTTAGAGATAGGGTTACTATGAAGGTAGGTTGCTACCCTCCTTCCAAGTCTAGGATTCTGGCCTTAGACCAAGGACCTAAGGTAACTATGAACATCGGGCCCTGTGTGACTGGCTTCCCAAGGTGAAGTGCACCTTAGCCTGGATAGGGACTGAATGAGGTTCCAGTACTTCCATGGAGTTCTGGGGCTCTGAAGTCCCAAGCCCCAAACCTAGGGTTACTCGGTACCACCAAGACCTCTTTGAATCTCTCCCTGGAAAAGGCTCACCTTAGGCATTGTAAGCTTTCAATGAGCTCCTGGAACTTCCCTCCAGGACTGAAGGTTTCCACTGGCATCTACATGGATCTCTATCCCAGGGATGGTGCACCTTACCCACATAAGCTTTCAAGGAGTCCCCAGTACTTACAGAATTCTTAAATGACACATTTTTTCGCGTATCGATATATAATTTGATATATTAAATACTTGCGGAAACTTGTGCAAATATGACTCCACCCCTAACAGATTGCTCCTCCTGGTGTCAGATGGGGGGGATAAACTCATATTACAATTATGTAATTCTTAAAAATGATAAGAAATCTATAATCTGTCATACATGGCCTTTTTCCAATGGCAAATACACAATTCTTATTAATGCGGGCGGAAAACTTGACGTGACAGATTTAATTATAGTATATACGAAAGGTGATAAGACTGGCAGAAATCTTAGTTAAGAATTCCACCCAGGTCCTTGCCCGTACACATTTTAGCCAACAGGGGGCCCCCAAACCTCAGGGGCCTTTATTTTTTGTGCCGATAAACATCGCTATTGGGTATGTTGAGAAGGATTGGCTGTCTTGCTATCTGTTACCATAGATTAAATGACAACCTGTCAGTTTGACCTCATGAAATTCAATTACTATCGACACAGTGGCTGCTTATGCTTGTTTGTTTTTCATAAAGAGTGAAACAAAGAAGGAATCTATGCTGTGTGTACAATAAACAGCTTTGGAACTGAAGCTGTCTGGAAAAAAAAACATGTTTATCTGGCACAACTAACTGTTTATAATTGTTATTATATTAATGATTATATTTAGTTGTGTTATTTGAATTGTCAACATGTGTGGATACAGTTACTCAACTTTAAGATTCTTTAAATAGCTCAATACGTCAGGTAATTATACCTCATGAGTTACTTGTCGGGTTGTGTGATTGAGTGGCCTGGGACTAGTTACTAAAAGACAGGTAACTGATCAGCTTTTACAGTGAATGTGGCAATTTTGAAAATGTATGTGTTGGAAATAGATGCATACTTTTATCGCTCTGCTGTGGCTCAGTCACTGGTTCAAACTCAGCCTCAGCATGTCTGCAGGTTCATGAGCAAGGCCCTGAACCCCCAGTTTCCTGGGCACCCCAACAGGTGGCTGCCCGTCGTGGACAGCTTTCTCCACAGGAACAATAAAGGATTGATTATTTTTATTATCAAAACACATAAACAGCTCTTCTTATCAGAATTAACTATTCTTCCAGTGATTAAATGTCACATTTTATATGACAATGGTTTGTGGTGTGTGTGTGTTTGTGTGTGTGTGTGCATATTACATAGTGATTCATTTTGTAACATTATTATCTTCCTGTTGATATAACTGATCACATTATGGAAATGAGGGATTTCTTAATGCAAGTTCCTTTAAAAGCCTGGGTGTTTCTGCACATTTTGTAGGACTTTTGTAGGTTGACAAAACAGGACTCATCACAGGAAGCTGCCTGAATGTCCATCCATCACTATAACTGCTGAATCCCAACCGGGGTCTCCAGAGCCAGAACCAGAGCCTGTCCCAGGAACTACAGGCACAGGTTTTTCTCACGTTAATTATCCGGGTCAGAGAAAATATTTTTTTAAATTCACAATAATAATTACAAATAGTTTTTTTTTGTCATGATCCTCTTTCATTATGTTTTCTTTGTGGTTTCAAATACTTAAATTCATGATTCAAATAAAAAACAACCTTTCTGAAGAGTTACAGGACAGAAAATCCCACCTTCATCCTTCAAGACTGTGGATTTCCATCAGACTAAACAACATCCAGGAAACTCTTACATATTGGTATCATTTTTATTTAAAATCTTCTGAATTGCCTTGTGATTTAAAACTTTTCAGCTTCATCTCAAACTTTGTCTTGTAACTCATACTGTAAATTGAGATTGAAACAGCCAAGCAAAGTCCCGTTGGAAATGCAGTGATGTCACCCAAAGCAGTGCTGTAAAACCACCCTGCCACCTACAGTGAAGCCTGAAACTCCATCTGGGAAACTTCCTGCATGGCCTGTTAATATCCCCACTGGAGTAAGGAAGTACCTGTGGTGGCAACCAATAAAAGCAGCTTTTGGAAGGGAATTACTTTTACCCAAATAGATCCTAATATCTCACCCTGGAAAAGTATATCAATCTCTCATAGTGTGTAAGACATTTTCATTAAAAGTTTCTTCTTGCTGGCTTGTATCAGTTGCTGTTCATGATATTACAGGATGCAGTCGTGTTCTGGATCGTTTGCATAATGTATTTTCCCTGGCACTCTTTGCAGTGGTTGCTGAGTTGCCAGCAAAAATTAAGGTAAGGTCAGATAAGAAAAGATAACACACAATAAATGTTGATCCCATAGGAAATTTTTGGGAAAAAAAGGCTGAAGTTTGGCATTTCCTGAGTGACAATCCAACAGAGGGAATGGGAATTAACGAATCCGGACCACTACACTAGCAGGAATACATGAAAGTCCTGCATTACTAGTACTCTGTACTACATTTTGTTATAGTACTAGTCTTATAATGAGAACATAATCTGGTGAAATTTGTAATAAAACGTCATCAAGATGAGGGTCAGCTGGTAACTCAGATGGAATGGAAAGGACTCGTAAGCCCATAGCATTAAGTAAATCCTGAGCAGAAACTGGCAGTTAAACTTTTCAGCTTAGCTCAGGTTCTTAAGAAAAAAGTGGTTTGAAAATATGCAGTCCAAATTTACCAGTGCCACCCCAGGACCCCCAGCACTTTGTGGAATGCGCTGATCTAGCTCACAAAAAGCAAGGTCATCTAATTATATTAATTATAAGTGCTGGCTGGTGTGAAATTTTCCATTATAGACCTGTCTGCACATGCATTTACATGTATGTAACAATTTAATTACATTGTAAATAGTGTGCAGGATTTACAAACTACTCCAACACTTTTTATGTAGCTAATGTTAGATTTATAATGGGATAATACTGATTTTCAGTTAGATTTCTTGCGTGTGATAGTCTGAAAGTGTGAGTGTCACGCCAGATGTGTGAGAGTTGGCAACCCTGAAAAAGAGAATCAAAAGCTTGGAAGAGTATCAGGAGGGACTAAAAATCAGAATAGAGGAACCCTAAAGGGCACTGTACTGCACTGGCTGGCCTTTGCTGTTTTTGCCATGTTCCTGGGCACTGAAGATGCCCAGGCAGTACCCACTAGCCACTATTCACTGGGGCTACTAACAACAACAGTAGGTCCCATAACACCGTGTGACGAGTGTGGAGCAGAAACAAGGTCAGGGACATACAAACACTTTTATCTGCAAGGCTTAAGAGGAGAGAAAGACAACTTACATCTGCGTTTCCATGGTTTCCATTCTCATCGTCTAGGTGATAGGCAAGTACTAGAATTGTGTATATCGATGTTATTAGAAATTACCTCAAGCATATTAATATTAGGGGGGATTCTGTGGAAATGTAAAACACAATTTCTGTGTTTTGGCCCATCTTTTACTCAGTGTTAAATTGGTGCCGGTATAATGTTCTTGTTCAGCATACCAAGACAATTTAGACAATTCTATGCTTCCAACTTAAGGGAACAGCTTGGGGAAGGTCCTTTTCTGTTTCAGCATGACTGTGTCTCAGTGCACAAACCAAGGTCCATAAAGACATGGTTGGGTGAGTTCAGTGTGAAAGAACTTGACTGGCCCACACAGAGGCCTGACCTCAACCCCATCAAACACCATTGGGATGAATGAGATAACAGAGATTGCGAGCCAGGCCTTCACATCCAGCATCAATGCCTGACCTCACAAATGCTCTCCTGGACCCATGGACAAAAAAATCCCACAAACACACTCCAAAATCTTGTGGAAAGCCTTCCCAGAAGAGTGGCAGCTGTTATAGCTACAAAAGAGGAACAAACTATATATTAATGCCTATGGATTTAGAACGAGTGGCCCTATATAAGTACTTCAAAAACATACACAGATGTGTTGAGTTTTTTCTGCTTCATTATCTAATGTAATTGAATGCAACTGCAGTCAAGAACCCAGATTAAATGAAAAACAACATATATAAAGATTCCAGGGTCACATGGATTTCCTCATGCAGTCAGGCTATTTGGTGTCTTTTAATTAAAAATGCCTTCTGTGTCTCTGCGTGTGTGGGTTATGTATATATTACAATGTGGGGATGTGATAAAAACCTGTCGTCTTGACATTATGGGGACCACTTTTTCAGTCCCTACATAAACAAATCTGTGACTGCAATAAAAACTAAAAATCCCAAAATTGTTATATTTGTTTTGTTGGTTATGGTTAAGGTTAGGGGCAGGGTAGTGGTTTCTCATTGTTGGGATTAGGGTTTATCCCATAGAAATGAATGGATGGTCCCCACAAAGATATGGATACAAATGTGTGTGTGCGTGTCCTGTGGTACATCTCGTCCTCACAATGCAATATATGACACACACACATAAACAGATATTTTCACAGTTGCCACCTTTTAAAGTAGCTTCCCATTCAGAAACATAAACTACAAAGAAACACATGAATTTTAATGCAGAAGCAGGAAGCACCTGGAAAGAGCCTCTCAGCCTAGTACTTTCTGAAGCCATCCAGCTTCTCAGAATTTGAAAGTACTTTTGTTTTAAACTTGAGAAGTAATCCTATTTCACACAAAAAATGCATGAAGTTTGCAGTTTCGTCACAATAAATATTTGCAAACCAAATGTCTCTTATCGCCCCCTAGAAAGACAACATGACAGTGCTGAAGGCTAAATCATAATTACTGTGTTCACAAAAACTGCAACTGCACAATATTGCAAATTGCAAACATTTGTATTTGCTGGGAAATCAATTAAGTGCCACAATAAGTGGCTGATTGTTTTATGCTGAGTCAAGCAAGAATTTCACAGCTGCAGGTGCAAACTAAGAGAATAGTTAGAATTTTGGGTGATTAATAACATTGTTCTTTAGGTGAGAAGACAGCAAGACACTTCTCATCTGGTCTTGGTAGGACTCCTCTGGGTGACGGTTGCTATGACAGATATTGGGGGACCCAAATATGGTGCAAGGGGGGTTTAATTAAGGGAAACAGAAATGGAATCGACAATCTTGTTTCTTGGTCGCAGTCACAAAGCCGGGGAATATCAGAAGCCAGGCAAGTCAGTCTTACAGGAACATGATGGATGGAAGGTAAGCAGACTGGGAAGGTCCGAGGGAGACAGGGATTTGGTAGGATTAGGACTGAGAAGGAAGGGCAGGTTAGGACAAGACAAAGGACACGAGAGAAACCCTCAGTAGGTGACATCAGCTCGATAAAATTTCGCACTGAAACCGAGGACAAGCATGCCTTTCTAGCTAAAAGTTCAGACGTTGCCACTTTGGGAGGCCTGATTTAACGGAGTCTGAATGTCAGACGCGACAAAGGTCATGATGGTAGCACTAAGCACGTCACGCCAAACCTCTCTCCAAGATCACTAACTTGAACTCATTGTGGGGGATCCCTTGTGGTTCCAGATGTTCCATATATGAGATATAATTCCTCTAGATGTTTCTAGTCTGCCTGGGAGATACACTATATGGCCAAATGTACGTGAACACCCTTGTTAATTGAAGGATTTTACTAATTACAAGCCACACATGCACAGCCATGAAAGCTCCAGCAACAGATACTAGTAGCAGAATGGGTCATCATACAGAAGAGGTTACTGACTTCATTCATCATCATAGGACTCTATCTTTCCAACAAGTCCCTTCACCAAATTTCTGCCCTGTTAGAGCAGCCTTGCTCATCAATGTGAGGTTATTATGTGGAAATTTCTGGGAGAAAGTTCACCACCAGTAATATTCCGAACCTAATGGAAAGCCTTCCCAGAAGAGTAGAGGCTATTACAGGAACAAAGGATGGACTAACTTCATATTAAAACCCTTGGTTTCAGATTGAAAGGCAGGACGATGTGGTGTCCTCATACTTTTGGCCATTTAGTGTAGCATTCCTCCAGTGTATCCTCGGTCTCCCCAGTGGACAGACAGCAGTGCCCAGTGGGATGTGCCTGGACTGCACCCTTATGATGCCCAAACCACCTCACCCAGCTCCCCTCAATCCGCCGGAGGGGGTGGCTCTATTTTTGGCTCCTGCAGATCTGTGAACTCCTCACCCCGTCATAGAGTGCATGAGCCCGGGAACCCCGTAGAGAAACCCTCGTTTTGGCCATTCATGCTCACGGCCTTGTTTGCCAGGTCATTACCCATTGCCGATGACCAGAGGGACACAGAGTGACCAGCAAACTGTGAGCCCTGTCTGAACCTCATCTGAACCTCATAGCTTCTGCTTCTGCCACCGCCAACGATCCGTCTGGTGTCCGCAGATCCCCAGCCCCTGACCCAAACCTGCCACTCCTCCCTCTCACCATCACACTGTTCATATCTCATGCTGCTCATACCCTTTCTTATAATCAAGCAGATGCTCCCTACTCACCTGAAAGGGGGCGATCCACTCGCTCTCCCTGCTTCCCAGCAGGCCTTCTGGGCTCACTGTGACCTTGCCAAGGATAAGCCCTTATGAAATAAGGCTGGAAATAGCAGCATTGTTGAGTACAGCTGAAAGCTGCTAAGAATTAGTAACCGTTTGCAGGTGATACAGACGGCTAACTAAGATGGGATCACAGTGCTCAATACCATAGGAAAGGACACTTTGGTAAGGGAAAGGGAGAGGGGAAGACACGACAACCAGGGAATAGGGGAACGGGAACAAGGGAAACAAGAGGGATCTTTTTTGTTTTTTAATTTTTCACAAACACAAGGTGCAACACTTCAGGAGTGACCCAGGCCAAAACAACAACCAAAACAGCTCCCAAACTAAGCTAATCCCTAAGTGAAAGCCAACAGGCAAACAAAACGACAAGGACTAAACCTGGCTCCCTATCCAAAAACACACAGTAAACCACGTCACGCAAAAACAAAATGGCAGCCACTCCTTACGCACCTAACAGACATGTACAGACCACACACAGGCCGAAACATAGTATCCAAAGGGGCGAGCAAAAGAATAGTCAGAAGACAGGCGGGAGATCAGAAAACCAGCAAAGAAATCAAACCAAAGCAAAAGTATCAAAAAGGGGCAAAGCAAAAATCGGTAACCCGGAACAAAAATAGTCGTACACAAAGAGTCAACCAATAACAATCCAAAGACAATAATCCAAAAAATTGCCAGAGCTCGGAATTTGCTATCCGTGGCCTTTTCTGCACAGGAACCAGGAAGTGATGCGTGACGCATCAGAGGAGATGTGGGCAGGGTCCAGTCGAGGAGGCGGAGCCAACATGCAGCCGGCGAATGATGACAAAGGAGGGAGGTCCGGAGATTCTGCAGGGCTCCTCCTGGAACTTACGGCATGTAACACATACTTAAATGAAAATGGTAGCATTATATTTATAAAAAAATAATACTCCTGAAAATGCGTCACAGCTGTTTAAAGCATCACGGTGAAGTTCTGAAGTATAATTTTGATGTTTTTCCAAAGAAGCTGCACTAATGAAATACACTAATTATGTCTAATTTTATATGATCACTGTGAATGGAATAAAAACAAACAAAAAAAAAATCACATGCCTTATATAACTTAGTAAATGCTGAAATTCAGATAGAAATTATTAATAAAAATAGGCTAAATGTATTTTTGGTTTTCCTTTTTCAGTCCTGAATGATGGCTTGTTTTGTACATAAATACCTAATAAAATGTTTACTTGTCTGGCCCTCAGTTATCAAGGGATACATTGAACTCCTTAAAAACAAGTACACATTCTGTAACATGTTTGCATGTTTGATGCTTAGATCTAAATGACAAGAGAAAAACAAATATACACACACACACGTCGGGTAAACATAACTTCATGTGGACCGCTCATTCATTTTTATGGGGAAAACGTTAATGCTAACTATGACAACCTTAACCCCTACCCAGCTCTAACCATAAACAAAAGTAACCAAGCGAAACACAAGCCATCTGGTCACTGCACACCTGGTGACTGCACCTGTCCCCTCCTTACATAGTGCTGCTCAATTTAAATAAATCAGTATTTATTTTATTATAATCTGGTATAACTGCACCCTTATCCCTATTGCAGATATTTAATACTTATTTATTGTCTACTTATTCTTATATTGTAACTGTCTTGTCCTATATTGCACTGCTTTTTGTCTTGTATTGTCTGTCCTGTACTGCATTGGTGTCTGCACTGTACTGCACTGCTGTCTGTCCTGTGCCGCACTGCTGTCTGTCTTGTACTGCACTGCTGTGTGTCTTATACTGCAATGCTGTCAGTTCTGTGCTGCACTTCTGCCTGTCCTGTACTGCACTGCTGTCAATATTGTACTGTACTGCTGTCAATATTCTACTGCACTGCTGTCTGTACTGTGCTGCACTTCTGTCTGTACTGTGCTGCACTGCTGTCTGTACTGTGCTGCACTGCTGTCAATACTGTACTGCACTGCTGTCAATACTGTACTGCACTGCTGTTTGTCCTTTCCTTCCCGTGATGCTTATAAATTTCATTGTGTTCCTTGGAACACACAATAATAAATAATCAAAACTGAAATATTGTTTCCATTTCTTACCGCCTATTAATTAAATCCCTATTCTCGTACTCACTGCATGTTTTATTTATCTTACAGATCTGATATTCCCAAAGGCCTGATCTATTGTTGGCATCCCCATACAAACTCTGACAAAATTATGAAGGATTTAAATACATGTCAAATTATGAATTTATGGTCTGTCATTCCCACATCTCTTGGGACTGTCATATATTACCTAATGAACTAAATTGTTTAAAGTAGAAAAGATTGCTTGACGTGCTTTTCAGAGCCAGGAAATGGCTCACCTATTCTGTATGGTCAGTGACCCTTATGACAAGGGCACTGTTGAGTGCAAGACCAGATGTCTAGCTTGAACTGTATTTTTTTTACATGATGCACGGCCAGGTAAAGTGTATTATTATATTCTGGAAAAGTGTGCAGACCCATTGTGCGTATATGTAATGGGAGAAGCTGCCCCTGTGGAGCAGTGCCTGAAACTGACCAAGCAATTCTGCGGTCCTGGTTTTAAACAAACTCAAGGTTACATTTATTTATTTTGCAGATGCTTTTAAGCAAAGCAACATGGTATTACTTATTTATTTTTGAGAAAGCAGGGTCAGCATTTGGGGGCTAAGCATCTTGCTCAAGGATCTGGCAGTGACATCACTCTGCTAGTCCTGAGGTTCGAACAAGCAACCTTCTGATCACAGGCACAGCACCCCACGGCTTGGTCACTTCGTGTCAGAAATACATTCATGAGTTTGTGAGAGTGTCACACACTATCTGCAGAGAGGTGCCCAGAATGAAGGGCGGCGTGTTTTTATTTCTGACTTCGGCAGAAAGGCCCCTTTCATCTCGCACAAGCCAAACACAATTAGACAAAGGTGACTCCAGAGACAGCTGCTTATGAAATTAATCCTTTAAGATTACAGTGTGCTTGTGCTTGGGATGTTGTTTGGACATGTTATATAACAGTTATATTTCTAGCAAACATTGTTTTAATTGTTTTACTTTAAAGAAATAATTGCAACTGAATATGTAAAGCAAAGCTTGAGCACTCAAGAATTAAGTCGAATGTTTTTTGAAAACATCCAATTTCCTGAGTTTTTTTTAATAACTTTTGAGTTTTTTTTTTCATTTCTTTTCATATAATTGTATACTAAATGACGCAAGAAATGTTTGAAAACAGTGACAACATGTAAATAAGGGTATTTATACGAAAGCACTAAATTTAAATCTGAACATATTTCTGCAGCACAGCACAAAACATTTTTCCTATAATCATGAGGTTCTGTCATGCTTGTAACAAAGCAGGCAGTTTTAAGCTGGAAATACGAAAATATACCCATCACCAAAATCCGACAGGTTGCTTTGTGTTTCATTATCTCTGTTTGAATTAACAAAAACTGCCAGACATGTTTGTTAGAATTATTTTCACCTCTGGATTTAATTAGCCTCTTTATTGTTACCAATATACCAATTTAGAGCATGTGAGAAGAAAAACAGGGTAAAGCCTTTCCTCTCCTTGGAATGCCAGAAGGTAGTACTTCCATATATCCATCCTATGTCATTCTGTATACACGCCATTGTGAATCAGAACGTTTGATGCTCGCACCTTCTGCGACCACAGAAAAGAAAGCCAGTTAAAAGCTGACAATGCTGGTTTGCTGATCGCTATACGCTGGAATAGACAAATACAAGGGCGTAGGTTTGGTTTATGCATTAATAACAATTTTTTTGGCCAATACCAATAGCTGACTATCTGGAAAACTGGCACCACTACCAATACTAATTGTTTGGGGAGTTCTGCCCGAAGAAGTTTAAAGGGCCACCCCACCCAATTAAATCAAAAATACTTACTTGTATTGCAAAAATACATCAAAAACATGAGAAAATATTTATTTTTGGATAAGAAAATCTAATTCTGTTGGCAACAGTCCCAGAGCACTATATTTTATAACTGTATACATCTTATATATTTATATAATTTATAACAGGGAAGGGCTGATAATCAAGTGCAATAAACTCCATAATTTTGATTTCACACTGTCTGCATTGCTATCAAATGCTAGTGTTACTGACAGACAAGCGTTATTCAGCAGTACTACAGCCTCCTTTATTGGAACAGATTTGTTTTTCAGAAACTCTTCAAACTCTTTATTCATTGTCTCACCTTAAGATGAGCAATCAAATTTGAGTGTTAAAACACTTATTAGCAGATCTTCCTCGTGACATTTTAGCAGAGCAGTGTATGCAAATTGCATTTCACTAGCATTCAAATTTTCACCAACATTAAAATAGTTGCACACAGCAGACATTTTTCTATCTGTTTAGTAAGCAAGTGTGCAAAGCAACATGAGTCACTATTTTAAGGGAATTATTGTCATTAAATTTTGGCTTATTTTTAACCATCAGGCAATTGCTGCTGTATCGGCCTATACCAATACTATCAGTGCGTCTCAACGTAGTTTCAACGTTGACAGCAGTACAGAATAATACGGTGAAGCAGCAGACACTAGGAATGACCAGAAACCTGCCAGATGAAGGGCAGAAGCTATGTTCTAATGTCAAAGATGACCGTTAACTTATCCGACAGTTTCTTATGAATTGGAGCATGACCTCAAGTGTGTGTGTGCGTGTTTTTATTCACAGACACACACCCATAAATTGAGAGATGAGTGAAACCAAAACTTGCTGTGGTCTCTAAATTTTTCCAAAGCTGTATGTTTTAAGAACATAAATGTTTTCAGAAGTGTATTATCATTCAGCTCAGTATGCTTTTAAGAGTCCCAGCATTTCACGGAAATAAATAGACTGACACCTTAACTAATCAGACTAACCCTCAGAAGTTATCTCATGAAAATAGTTAACAAGCAAAGTAATACATCCCTCTAAGACATTATAAATCTGCAAGCACAAGAAATATGTCCTTTTCCATTTTCAATGATGTACTGATTTTCAACAAACCAAAGGGATTAACTTGCACCCTCAACAGAATCAAAACATGGTATACAATTATCAGCTGGAATAAAACCTAAAATGCAAAAATAAAATACGAATAAATCCAATTGTCATGGCACAAAACAGAATAGAAATTGAACTGACTCTTTCCATCATCTATTTTGGTTATACGTGTGTGTGCATGTGGGTTAGATATATATTACAATGTGATAAAAACCAGTTGCTTTGACATTGTGAGGAACATTTTAACAGTCCCCACATGAGGAAACTCAATTTGATAAAAATCTGTGGCTGCAATGAAAAATGCGAGTGATATCCCCTTCATATTTGGGGCATTCCCTATACTTCTGTTATTGAGTATTTTGGACTTGTCTTCACCAGTGGAAGATGATGTAAAAAGGGTACACGACACCACAAGTGTTGAGAAACACTCAATTTGTACCGACTAGGAAATAAGAGTGGCGCTTCTTGACTCAGGGGTAAGGGCAAAAACAGCTGATGATGCAAATAGGAAATTATCCATAGGCCACTCCTTTTAACAACATTTTTTGTCCTATGTTTGAAGAAAGCAGCCTTCAAAGGCAACAATTTCATAGACTGTGTCCTTGGAAGGATGGAGCCCCTGAAATTGGATGCAATCTGTATGTAAAAAAAAAGAAAACAATGTTTCTACACAGCCTCACCATTGTAAAAGTGAAAGAACATAATGTGTATCAGACCAAGCCACACAACACTGTTCCAACTGATCAGCAACAAGGGGCGCTCATCCTCATGCGCAGGACAGGGGGTGGGGAGACAGAGGAGGGTAGACTGGAGAAATGGAAAGGAGGAAGGGAGACCAGGGAAGGTAAATCTGGCACGCGCTATTGTGCTGCAACAATAGAGTTGGCCAAGACACAGCCAAAGAGAATAAGATCTGAAGAGCAAAACCTGAAAAAAATTCTTAGATCAGGAAAGGGCCAAGCAGCTGTTTCATTGGCAAACTTATGGATGAAATGTGCTGAAAATTAGTTCTCTTGTGGATTTGGCCTGCAGCAGTAATCAGGCAACACACCTTCATGTGTGTAGTGGCTTTGGAGGGGTGCCTGATTCAAGGTGGAAGGATTTTCGTTTGGATACTTCAGAATATGCTGGTTTCTCCAAAATCACATACCCTTGGTTTAATATGGCAGATACAAGAATGTGCATATATGAAAAATTTCATTTTCATTATTGCGATGTTACCATAAATTTTATTGCCATCCCTCCCAGAATACAGTAAAGACCATCTCCATGGGAACACCCCCCCCCTCCCCATTTCTATTGATTACTTCCGAAATACCATTTTTCAAATTCCTGTGCAGCCCTCTAATCCACACAGACCACAGAACAGGTTTCCACTGTTGACCACACCATGTGTATGTGTGTGTGTGTGTGTGTGTGTGTGCAGACTGGCATCCCACCCTGGGTATCCCCTGCTTTTGCCCTGTCATGGGCTGGCATCCCATCCTGGGTGTCCCCTGCTTTGTGCCCTGTGCTGCTTGGGACAGGATCCAGGTACCAATTCCCTGATTTGGATAAGCGTTTGTAAGATGGGTAGATGATATATATATATAAAAGAAAGAACAATTATTTGCAGTGATTCTTCAGACTGTCTGACAGTTTCTGCTTAGCAATAAAGCCAAAGCAGATTAATCACACTCAGACCTCTGAAATCCATCCAAACTACCATGGCACATAACCAGATTTGCCAAGTAAATTTTGTCTTTGCTGGATCATAAATAATTCATATATCAACCTTTTTATGACTTTCAAGGGATTATTAAAAACAAAATATTACTGCAATACTGCTGTTTACGCTGAGAGTAAATATAAAACTTTTTTTTTTTGATTTTAGTAAATTTAACTGGTTGGTAGTACTGCAGGTAGTGGTGCAGTAAACATTGAGTAAATTATGAATCACAATATTTTTGACTCTGGATTAAGATTTTGATTTCTCCCATTAGTCTTGAGCAATATATTTCTCTCTTTATTAGGATTATTTTGCATTGCTTTATGAAGGTGGTACACGGTTGGTTTTGTATGTTCTTGTGCCTATGTGACCTAACTTTTTTACAGTGAACCTCACTTATCAGTATGAGGTAGCCTCCCCTCACCCCCATGTCCTCCAACACATTTTCTAGCAGGAACAGCTAATTTAGGTAAAACCTCCATGAGTTTGCTGCCCCTGTCCACCCTGCATTGTCAGCAGGGCAAACTGGCAAGTTGGTAATACGTAACAGCTTCCTGAGATCAGATGAATGTCATGGACCTTGTCCTCTTAATGGCCAGCTAAAACAGTGTCACCCTGTAAGTTCCATACTCTTACTGTACTACAATTTTTGTGAAAATTTATTTCCACAAAAAGTGAACAAATTGTGAATGTGATCTTTAGCATAATGCTAGTGAATATGGAATATGGACCTCCGTGGGGAATGTAACTCTGTGGGATATGGACCTCTGCAGGATAAGGAGCTTTCAGGGATATGGACCTCTGTGGGATAAGGACCTCTGTGGGGTATGAGCCTCTGTGGGATAAAGACCTCTGTGGGGAATGAGCCTCTGTGGGATAAAGACCTCTGTGGGGAATGTGCCTCTGTGGGATAAAGACCTCTGTGGGGAATGTATCTCTGTGGGATATGGACCTCTGCAGGATAAGGAGCTTTCAGGGATATGGACCTCTGTGGGGTATGAGCCTCTGTGGGATAAAGACCTCTGTGGGGAATGAGCCTCTGTGGGATAAAGACCTCTG
>JAABNY020000108.1:30736340-30748486 GCA_015164015.2 Brevimyrus niger | reverse complement strand
AACTAAAAATGCAAAAACTCTTGTATTTCATTAGGTTACTTATGGTTATTGTTAGGGCAGGGTAGGGGTTAAGGTTGACATAGTTAGCATTAGCATTTTTCCCATTGAAATGAATGAGCGGTCCCCATAAGGATATGTTTACCACACATGTGCGTGCGTGTGTGCTTATGTGTGTGTCTCTGTGTGTTGTTCTGACATTGTTGGAACCACTTTTCAGTCCCCACAAGGGGAAACTCAGTTTTATAAAAAAAATCTTTGACTGTGTGTATGTGAGAAATCTGCCAAAAGTCTCATATTTTGTTTGGTTACTTATGGTTAAGGTTAGGGCTGGGTAGGGGTTAAGGGTGTTGTGACTGGTATTAGGGTTTTCCCATATAAATGAATGGAAGTGTGTGTATGTGTGAATTGTAAGCAGCATTCAAATAAAGCAAATGTTTTCACTGAAGAAGCAAAATGCGGAGAAGCTACACAGAGTAATTAGCATGGTTTCAATGCCTCCAAGGCTTCCAGAGCTTTCTGCATGGGCTGAAGTGAAGAGCAGACCTTAAATATGTTGTTTTACTTAGATATTTGGCTCCCCTTTGCAGGTGAGGTAGAAGTCAGCCCTTTGTTGACACATTCCCTTTTTTAAATGTGAAAGGGGGTCTGTGAGTGGCTGGATTCCCGGTCACATGGAGCAATGCTGGCATTCAGAGGGTCTTTAAGGAACAGACCACTCAGACAACATAGCAGACAAACACACCTATGACTGGGCCATGACATTACAGAAAAAACCTTGGAGGCTCGAGGAGAGCTGATGCTTCACTGTATCACGAAAAAACAGTTTCTTTGCTGGCCCTTCAGCCATTTCTTACTGGGCAGCGACCAAGACCTGGGATTATGTGAAAATCATTGGAAGCCTGACTCTACTGCTGTCATATTTTATTTAGCAAATTTCCCCAAACTGATATTTTCTATTTCACGATTTTATATTTGAGAACAATTTGATAGCAAGTGGTATAGTGTATATGACAGGTATGTACTACTTATTTTAAGAATATTAGTATTTATAAATACATATATCTATTTATGCATGTTTATATATGTAATATCAGGATGTCAGTATCCATCAATTCATCCTGATTCACCTTGATAAGTTATCATTCATCTAAACAGACAGACAGGCAAATGCATGGGTGACTCTTCATTTAATAATATGCTGTTTCTTGACAGATTAATAAAACCAAATTTTAGTTACTTTTTTTCTTAAAAGTGAAGTAGTAAGAAGCGAAAAAACATGCTGAGAAGCAAAATAAAATACTCCATAGATCCACCAACATCTAAATCTGGTTGTAGTTTTGACTGTGTGTGTGTGGTCATGTATATATTATATTGGGAGGACTTTTGGTCCCAACAACGTGATACAAGCCTGTTATTTTGACATTGTGCAGGGCATTTCATCAGTCCCAACTCAATTCTATAAAAATCTGTGAATGCAATCATAAAACAGAAAATGCAAAAGGTCATGTATTTTGTTTGGTAACTTACAGTTAAGGTTGGGGTTAGGGTTTCCCATAGAAATAAACGACAGGCACTCGCAGTCATACCGAACAAGGATAACTTGATAACTCGCCCCCTGAAAGCATTATCAGTATCGTTACTGTTACTGGGCGGGAGTTGGAGCAGAGGCTCATGGGAGATACTGCCATCTGCGAAGGCTTTATTTCCTCTGAGACGTTATCACCCTCCACACGTAAGGTTTAGTCTTCCCTCTCTTCAGATATTCATCTTCTGAGAAAACGACTCCCCCAAAAGGAGAGGGAAAAGTAACCTTCCGTTTACAATCGCCGTTCTTATGTTACCACTGCTAACTGAAATGCATCCAGACTTCATATATTTCACATATTCATGTGGTTCCTGAAAGATAGGAAGGTGCTTTTATACTAATTTGATTGTGTCTAGCAATATTTCTTCCTATGAAAGTTGCATTCTACTTTGAAAGGCTTTATATTTGTTAGTAATGGGAAAATTAATGGCCGCTTCTATGAAGGGTGCATCAGCCCTAAGGTATCTTCTCTATAGCAACATTTTACATTAAATTGGGCAGCAACTTCCGAACACTATGAAGGAGCAAGCGCCATTGTAAAATATTGCTACATAAACATTGCTCACTAATACTGAGCATTGTACTTACTTGCGCAAAGCTCATGCAACATTTAAATGCATATTTTTGGTGTAATATATTGCAATGTATAATTCATATACAATGAATATTTTAAAATGCTTTCTGATATACCTGGCTTTCACAGTGTTTAATTGCAGCACTTGGAAACGTATCCACTGGCAATTTCGTCCCAGGTTTAATAAAAAAGAATTTTCTATTGTGACAGGTCAAGGAAGTAATTATATCCAGTGATCTTACATATTCAGAAGTGAAAATTAAAGACAGTTAGTTGACAAAGAGGCTGTTATTTTTAGAGCTTTTCTTCTGTTGTGAGTTATTTCCTTTTTTGTGTTTTATCTAATAAAGGAATCAAGTATCTCGGCAAAAATTATGACGACAGTTGTAAGCTACAATGATGAAAGGCAGATAAAATGAGATAAATAAAAACAAGTGTGGGACGTCAAAAGGAATGCAGAGTATAACCTCTAAAAATAGGCCACATTTCACAAGGAATAATACATAAAGTTCTGGAAAATAAAACAGTCCTACATCAAGGATGTTAAATACTTTTTTGAATCAGGCACAGAAGCTTCCAGTTAAAATAGTCCATGGTGCATTTTAGTGACTTTTAGCATCGATAATCTATAATGCATGTGTATAGGCACTTCTTCCAGGCCGTTGAATTTGGAGTCTTTCACAACTGTTATGAGGGAACCATGTAAAGACATGTATTTCTTTATATTACTTATGTTGGCAAAAATAAGTTTTATCTTCTATATCTGACACTTCCTTGTCAGATTTATAGGAGGCCTGGAGCCTATCCCAGGCAGTACAATGCAGGGGACACCCTGGAGGGGATGCCAGTCCATCACAGGGCACAGGGCAGGGGACACCCTGGATGGAATTCCAGTCCATCACAGGCCACATGGCAGGGGACACCATGGATAGAATGCCAGTCCATCACAGGGCATAGGGCAGGGGACACCCTGGAAGGGATGCCAGTCCATCACAGGGCACAGACACTCATCATCATATACTACAAAAAAATTAAAGATGCTAGCCAGCCCAGCTTGTCATGGAATAGCAGAAGACAACCCGCACAAACAGGGACAACACGCAAACTCCACACATACACGTATACACACATACATGCACACATACACACCCAGCAAAAGTAAGAAGGTGAGTATCATAAACCAAAGTGTGGAGTATTGTTGAGAACTGTGTAGAGGATTGTAGAGAGCCATGTAGAGTATTGTAGAGAGCTGTGTGAACTACTGCAGAGGGCTATGTAGAGGATTGTAGAGAGCCATTTAGAGTATTGTAGAGAGCTGTGTGGAGTATTGTAGAGAGCTATGTAGAGGATTGTAGCGAGAGAATGTAGGGAATGATGTTATGGACCCAATCGAGATCAAGTGTCCATTTCTGTGTACGTCGGGGATGTCCTGCTTAGCTAGAAAAGTCACTAAAATAATATATATGCAGGAGTAGGAGAGACACAGGGCAGGCTACAGCATCAGATGATTGTGATTTGCAGTGTGTTCTGTTCTATCAGGCGGCTACGTATCCATCAGGATTAATGAATCTTGACCAGGGGTTTTTTCATGGCTGTAATACGGAGTCTCCCCTGACTTCTGCGTCTCTCTCAAACCAATTACAGCCATTTAGCCTTAAGGAGTTCCTGTCCTTTAAGGCTCATCCCTCTATTCATTAAAAAGTGCAGAATGTAGAGTCAGACCAGGTTACAGGACATGGTCACACTCATACACACATCATAAGGCCAATTTAAAGCCTCTTTATGGTATAGAGTCAGGGTTACAGGATGGCTCATGCTCACACACACACACACACACACACACACATCATATAGGCTCTTTAAGGCCTCTGCAGCGTGTACAGTCAGGCAGAGTTACAGGACGGCTTACGCTCATACAGTACATACATATCATATGGGGTCTTTAAAGTCTCTGCATGGAGTAGAGTCAGGCAGAGTTACAGCGCGGCTTACTCTTATACACACAGCATACAGGCTTTTCCAGATTCGTGAGATCAGCATGACTGAAGGAGGGACATAAAGGATCCCAGGTAGAAGCCCAGGGAATGCAGGACTTCCTGCTGACTTCCCTGTTATATGCAAACAAGTATTTACCTTTCCAGCACATCAGCTGTAATTACTTATGCGACTGGCTTTGAGCTTTTTGCATCGGGTCCCCAAAACCAGGAAGCTTTTTTGGCGTAATTCTGCAAGGAATGTTGTATGTCATTAAATGCAGTAGCACAGTGGATTGCATGTTTGTTTAAAACTCAGGCTGAGGAGTGCATGCATCGCTCCCGAAATCCTCTCCAGCTTCTACCACCTGCTCTACAGAAAGTATCCTAAGCAGCAGAGCATCTGCAGAGCCCCACCCACCTCCACCACAGCCTGTTCCCCCTCCTGCCCCCCTCTAGAAATCCCTACTTCCAGGCTCACAAACAGCTTCTTCCCTCACTGAACTCTTATTATTCACCACATTTATTCCCCCCCCCCCAATTTGCACTATTATATCTAAACCTTATGTCTACTATGTGTACCATGTTGGCAATGTCCATCCATCCATCCTACTGAGTCGCAGGGGGCCGGAGCCTATCCCGGAAGCAACGGACACTTTTCATTTACACAATGTGCTAATGACAATAAAAATGTAATTGAATTCAATTCATCAGAACAGTATTTCCCAATGGCAGTAGCCTCCATCAGCAGGATAATGTGTCCTGTCACACTGCAAAAATTGTTCAGGAGCAGTTTCAGGAACATGAAAAAGAGTTCAAGGTGATCGAGCATCTGTGGGATGTGCTGGGCAAACAGGTCTGATCTGTGGTGGCCCCACCTAATAACTTACAGGACATTGAGCACTTTTCCATTGCACCAGCTGACATACTTTTGGTACCTCAAAACAGTACAGTTTTTCACTGGTGTAAAAACTAGCACTTGTGGTGAATGACATTAAAACACAAGGTGGGGTATTTTTCATACAGTCTTTACTCTGTCATAGGACAGAAAAGTTTTGCAATTTAAATGGTTGTTCCTTTTCAAGATTATCTAGTATATGTTTAGAAAAATCAGTTTAAAGTTTACGAGCACTGCATGTATTCTCTAAGATAATCATGACCATTTCTATTTTTTCTGATCAAATCAGTCCTAGATGGGTTTGTGAGAAATTTCTTTTAAACTCCGTTATAAACTCCTGCTTTATAAATATTCCAATATTTTTTCCAACAAAATCACATTGCCTTATTGAATTTTTCCCAATGTCATGCAGCCGTAGTGAAACAAAATTCTTTTTAAATTTCTTGTCATGCCATTCTGATCCTGTTGTAACTGTCCTTCAGGCCAGACCACAACTGCAGCTTGGGTCTGTAAACACACACGCACACACGCACACACACACACACATACACGGACGTATACACACAGAGACACCCACATGCATATATATATATATATATATATATATATTTTATTTATTTTTTTTACTTTGTTTATCGCTGTTTGTAGAGCTCATGACTATTCCAGCTGCTAGTTTTATTATATTTCAGAAGCAGCCTACAGTAAAACCCCGGATTGTGAGCATAATTTGTTCCGGAAACGTGCTCGTAATCCAAAGCACTCGAATATCAAAGCAAATTTTCCTATTAATAATAATGGAAACTCAGATGATTCATTCCACAGCCCAAAAATATTCATATACTGTAAAAATGATTAATACAAAACATAAAGTAAAAATAAATACAACAAATTAACCTGCACTTTACCTTTAAAAAAATTGTGGATGGTGTGAGGGAGACGAGAGAGAGGAGAATAGGAGAGTTATTTTGTAGGACGACTCTCACTATAAGTAAAGGCATCACTATCTGTTGGCTCACTAAAATCTCTTTCTTTTTGTGTGACTTTAACAAGTAACCGATACAATGACAGCTGCTTTTACCTCCTTTTCCATTTCGCGGAAATATGGATATTGCATTGTCATTAAACGGATTCACTGCTCGCACTGCTACACCCTTATTCGGGTGGTGCTTTTCTACTAAATTTTGAGGCACGCCAACTGAGACCGAGGATGGCAGATAATTACCCACTATCCCGCAGTGAGAGAGAGTAGAACCATCAGCTCTATCATGTGATCATGTGACACTAGGCAGAGAAAGCATATACATAATACTCATATTGCAAGACCTCGCTCGTTAATCAAGTTAAAATTTATTTTAAACACTCGCAAACCAAGACACTCACAATCCAATGTTTAGCTGTATTTGCATAACCCTTCAAAAGCATTTGCAAGTCCTACCCTAAAGTACCAAAGTAACAAGAAAGTACCCCAGCAGGTTTGATACTTAAGGTACTGGAACTTTTGGTACTGATACTCGACCAAAAGTCAATGAAAAGTTGAAAAGTTCCCACCCTTAAAGGATCTACTGCTAGTATTTTGGTGCCAGATACCAAAGGGCACCTTCAGAGGTCTCGTGAAGCCTATGCCGTGAAGAGTTGGGGTTAGGGTTAGGGTTAATCATCGGTTAGGTAACCCTAACCCTAACGCTATGGCGTGAAGGGTTGGAGCTATTTTGGTGGCACAAGGGGAACCTACACAATGTTAGGCAGTTTTTTTTAATGTTACATGTACTTTACTTAGCTGATTCTCCACTGATGCATAAATGGGAAGGTATGATTTACAGTACGCTTCCATTCACCCTCCCATTCCTCTATATCTTCAGCAGCAGGCCCTGCATTTGTGTGGAGCTCTTAAATTTGGGGTTCAGGCAGCCCCCTATAAGCCAAAGTAATTACACTAAATATTAAATAAATGTGTTGCTTATTTAGGAAATGCTGACGTGGCATTTTCTGCTAAAATGCTAGCTATGATCCTCTGACTCTAATCGCTAGCTATTTATTTAGTTTTGAAACACCTGAGATGGTGGGATGGCAAGAGGTCCTCAAGTGAGTGTTTCATGGGGGAGGGGGGGGGCAGAAACGGCAAACTTGCCCCTATACATCCTCAGATCATCAGACAGCCGATAATAAAAACAGGTAAAGGCTTCTTTGTTGTATTACTTATATGTAGCTAAATGACAGACAAATTTATTAATTTTAATTATTGAGTTATTATTGTAGGGAGCGTGTGTGGCTGCATGATATGTTACAATGGAACAGAGGTTAGTTTGTGCACATGGCCTTGTGCGTACAGGTGCATCTGAGCCATCTAGCAATGAGTAACATGCAGGGGAATTGCTAGAAATTCTGGGCTCCCTGATAAAATTTCACCAGTCACTTTCAATCTTAAGAAAAATGGAATGCTGGGGTGGGAAGAAATGTGTATGAAAATATGTGACAAACTGCAGCCTGTCTTGCTCGATGGGGCAACATCGTGACCAAGTAGGTTTTAAGGCCCCTGTAAGGTGCTGCTAGGGCGTCGATGCTGCTACTCAGTTATCCGGTCAGCTGACTTTACCAAATGATTCTTTCTGTGAAATGTTTTATCCCTGTTACATTGTAGGGACTTTGCCACAATGATGGATGGATGGATGGATTTTTGTTCTTTTTATTGATCACTACAACAATTAGTTTATCCCTGGTAACAGCATCTTCCTGGTCCACATTTAAACAGTGGAGTGATTACCAGGAAATCAAGTGAGACGCATGATTATTTCATTTTTGTTTAATTGTCTTGAGGAATTTCTCTTTGCTTAGATGCAAGGTTATTGTTCTGAATGTAGATGGAAAAACTGGAAAAAAGTGATTACAAGCTGCATCTTTACTCTGTATTCAGAGGTTCAGTATTTTCAAACAAAAGAAAATTTTTACTGTGTGTTTGTGTATAAACAGACACAGTCTTTAGACGGCTTTGAATTCAGTTGGTTTCTTAAGGAAAATGTCAGTGACAAGCATTGTATGATAGGAGCAAATAAGGTCACAAACTTTCCTTGGGCTAAAGCACTTAAAATTTTACGTGAGGCACTTTGCCGTGTGACTTAATGTCAAAATTACCATAAACCACAGGCCAGGCTGAAGTACCTCACTGTGCTTATAAAGTCACACAGCATGTGTAAATAAATCCCATCAATGTTTTTTTGGTTCACATGACTACAGTTGGCATGACAACACAAAGTACTAATACAAAATCATATATTTTAAATGATAGAATATAAATTAATTTTAATAATACATATTGTGACTGTGCATCCACTTTTGTGCTGCTTGGGGCAGTGTGTGGTTCTGTCTATAATGCTTTCTTGGCCATCGCACAAGCGCAATTCTCTTATAGTTCTCTCAGGGCTGGGACTTGCACCATTGACCACTGAACTACTCACCACCAGCTACTCACTGTCCCCCCCCCCCTCCGTGCTGTGATCAGATGGTTGCAGGTTCAAATCCCAGGGCTGGCCGAGTTCATTCACCATTGGGCTCTTGAGCAAGGCCTTTCTCCCCAATTACCACAGAGACTAGCTAGTGTTACGAGCCCCAGTCTAGGGTTGGGGCATAACAGAATGGAAGGTGAAGGAGAATGGGAACAAGGGAAACACAGGGTGAGGTGCACAAGGGAACACACATAAACAAAGGGGTATTTTTTTTGTATTTTTCTGAATTTATTTTCACGAGACAGACACAGAACAAACAAACCTTGTGCAAAAGGACTCAGGAGTGATTATAGCCAAAATAAACAGTAAACCCACTACCGAACGCAACCCAAATCAAACTTAACTATGTGCTAGGGAAATCAAAGAACAAAAACAACAAGTACTACACCTCACTCCCTAACCAAACAGCATACACAAAAATGGCAATCACTCCCTACGCACCAGAGCATGTCAGCGGAGTGGAGCGGTGAGAATTCCCGCTCCTTGCGCACGAGACTGTTGGCTCCGCCTGCTCCTCTGCTGTGATTCGCACTAAGCCGCTCCGCTCATCACCGTTCCTCGCTCCACTAAAATTTCCTCCTGCTCCAGTCAAATCTCTCCGCGCTCGCTCCAGTTTAAGACGGACAAATAATCTAACCTAACACACACACAGAACATACACAGAGCAGAGCATCAGAATCCGAGGGGCGCGCAAAGACATAAACCAAAAACCGAGCAAGAGATCAAAAACCAAAAAGCAAACAAACCAGGGCAGAAGTACAGAAAAGGGCAAAGCAAATAATCGTAAACCAGTAAACCGAAATACACAATAATCCAAATCAAAGAAAGCAAGCCAACAATAAATCAAAAATCAAGCAAAGCTCTCAAAGGTCTTTGCTGTCCGGTTTTTTAGCTTCGCGGAACGGAAATGACGAAAGGTCATATGGGGAGTCGTGGGCGGGGTCTGGATGGGGAGGCGGAGCAAGGGCCGAGCCGACTGGTCCTAGCCGTGGGTGGATCCAAACAGCGGTGCGTAACACTAGCCCTGTTTTCTCAAAATAAAATCTATTTTACCTTTGATAAGTGTAGAAACAAAAAATGAAAAGCCATTTAGTACAGGGTTTGTGGGAGCTTATTGTCCAGACAGGGGTCACTCGTAAGAGGAAGTTATCCCTTACATTAGACTGTGGGAGGAAAGGAGAGCATGCAAACCCCACAGGATCCCAACAGAGGGCAGAATCTTAAGCCCCAAACCTGTGGGTCTGACCCATGATGTTAACCTATTGAACAATATGCGGTGAACGTGAAACATACCACAATACTCTCCAGAAACTTATTTGCCATTTTTCTCAAAGCAGATTCATATTTATTATTATTTAACAAAATAGCAAAGCACAGTAAGCAGCTTAGTAGGTAAGTTCTGAAGCTTTATGTATTTTGGACTCCAGAGGTTTTATTTCTGTTCCTCTGCATTAATCCCAAAGTGAGATTAAGCTGTCCAACATGAGGAAAGTGGGTCAGACTTGGCCCAGAGCTGCAGGGCCCTGTCACTCCCACACGGCAAAGTGAGGAAAGGTCCTGAAGATGCTGCACTTATGTATTGTAAGCTTCTTCCTCCAGACCATCAGAACAATGAATCCATGCACTGCCGTCTATATCCATCAAATCTATATTCATATATATATACTTGCTATTGCACTATTCAATTCTATTGCACTGTTTTGTTGCTGCTGTTGTGGAACTTTTGCACTCATCTGATTTTTACCAAGTGTCAAGCGATGTGTCAAATAAAACCATGAGATTTGAACGGGGATTTATTATGAATAGCCGATCATACTAATGACACGTTGAAAGTACAGGCAGTATAAAAATGAATAGGTTGCTGTTAGTATCTAATTTGTGCCCGTCGAAGTGGAAATATCTTCTAGCCACGGAAGCCTTAGGTCGGCGGGGATGTTTGAGAAGACGCCCATTGTTATTGTGGAATTCTAATAATTCGACTAGTACCATTCCTCTAAGCATTTAACATTTACATACTTATTACACTGTGGCCATTTCTATTTATTTACATATATATAAATACCTGTGAATGTGGCTTTGTGTGCTTCCTATGAATATTTTATTTGATGCATCACGTTGGTGTCACACTCTAAACAAACACACAGACAAATTTTTATAGGGTCATATTCATTGGGGAGGCATTTGCAGGCCATGCTAACAACCTTTACTCTAATCTAGGGCTGAGTGGTACATTGAACTTTTATGGTATATTGTTATATTTTCCAAATGAGAGGATGACACAATACCCTTCATACCGATATACTTTTATTGTGCATTAAAATTATGGCTCTATTTAAATTTTTCTAATGGAGACCAGTACTATTACTTCTTTATTATAAACCACATGAATGCTTTGGCTGTGACATTATACAGAATCCCAGAATCCACAGCTAAAATCAAATCAATTCAGAGAGTGTCTAACAGGGGAAGGTGCAGAATCATTGTTACTTGGTTCATTTAATTTTAAAACATTTTAAAACACTGACAAATGCCTAATAGGTTAAAATTGCCGTCCTTTGCAGTATGTTTTTTATTTTGTTGAAGAGTAATGAGGGTCTTTCCAGTTAAGCACACGTTCAATGGTTGTCAGGCTTATGTTTTTAGAGCCATTTGCTAGATCAATTTTAGATTTTTTGTTCATAAACATTCATCTCCTGTTTTAAAAGCAGTATCATAAACTGATAAAAAAATGATTTTGGTGGACATAGTGGAGTGGAAGGCTTGTACGTCATGGCAGTTTTATTGGGGGCATGCTACGCTGATATAGGTCTAATTAGGGGCCAAGCACCCAAGATGTGAGGCACCTACAGTATTGTAATGGTTTGAATTTTTTACAATTAATATTATACTTTCTGCAATGGGAGTCTATGGCAGTCCATAGAACCACTTGGTGGAATTTGATGGAATTTGGCACAGTGATAAAGGACAATCCAAAGTATCCAGTTTGGGGACAATACCCATCTCTGCAGTGCCACCAACAGGTGAAATACAAGGTACATTTATTTCCCTTATAAAATCATTTGTCCACAGGTCAGGTGGCATGGTGGCGCAGTGGTTAACACTGTTGTCTTATATCACTGGGTTCAAGTCTCAGCCATGGTTCTTTGTGGAGTTTACATGTTCTAAGCAGTATCATGCTGTGAGTCCATGCTTCTGTGAGGATGAGCAGAATCATGCGGCGTCTACTGTAGGTTTCTGTGTGTGTGAGCAGAATCATACTGTGAGTCCATGTTTCTTTGAGGATGAGCAGAATCATGTGGTGAATCTAGGTTTCTGTGTGTGTGAGCAGTATCATGCTGTGAGTCCATGCTTCTGTGAGGATGAGCAGAATCATGCGGTGAGTCTAGGTTTCTGTGGGTGTGAGCAGAGTCATGCTGTGAGTACATGCTTCTGTGAGGATGAGCGGAATCATGCGGTGAGTCTAGGTTTCTGTGGGTGTGAGCAGAATCATGCGGTGAGTCTAGGTTTCTGTGGGTGTGAGCAGAGTCATGCTGTGAGTACATGCTTCTGTGAGGATGAGCAGAATCATGCGGTGAGTCTAGGTTTCTGTGGGTGTGAGCAGAGTCATGCTGTGAGT
>JAABNY020000108.1:30708797-30730608 GCA_015164015.2 Brevimyrus niger | reverse complement strand
GAGAGGAGGGCATTGTGTTTTTTTTTTTTGTTTTTTTTTTACCTCTCCCCCATTTACCCCCCCCCCCCCCCCCCCCCCCCCCCCCCCCCCCAGGACCTCCTGAAACCCTGAATAGGACAAGCGGTTTCATTCAGAAGAAGATGAATGCATTTGCAATATTTATTTTATTGAAGGTTAATACCTTAGAATGAGGATTGTTCCAGTTATTAAGTACTCTTTCAATGGGCTGTCAGGTTTTTGTTTTTAGAGCCATTTGCCAAATAGATTTTAGATTTAGACTGTTTTTTTTTCTCCCTAAACATCCACCTTCAGTTTTGAGACCAATGTCATGAACTAAACTTAAAACTTGAAAAATAGTCTGTCGGTGGACATAGTGCAGTGAAGCACTTTTGTTGCGGCTGCTTTATTTGACCCATGTAACACAGATATGGACATTATTTTGTCTTGATTTTTCAATTCTTATATTTGGAATAAAGAAGAATTCTACAATGAATAGTTGTAGTCGTGTATTTGTAAACAGGCAAGGAAACCTTGCATTTGGTAACACATTAATTTGCACTTTTACAATGCATTCATAGAACATTCATAAGCAGCACGTACGTATACTTTAACATCCTAGCCTACCTCAACAACTTTAATACACATTAATAACAAGCATTATATGATAATAACAAACATTATAATCATATTATGTTCATTACTAATGTATATTAAAGTTGTCAAGCTATAGTTACATGCTGGTTATGAATGTTCTATAATGCCTTATGAAGGCGCACTGAATGTCCTATGAATGTATTATAAAGGCATTATGAAAGTGCAGTTAATGTAAAGCATTATCCTCTGTGTTAATAAGTGTGTGTGATGTCCCACATGGAGTGGCACAGGGGCTATCACTGATGCCTTGCACCTCTGGGCCTGGGGTTTGAGTCTCTGGCCAGGCTCCATAAGTGTGCATGTTCTCCACATGTCTCCTGCAGGTTCTTTGGCTCCCCCTACAGTCTGAAAACATGATCTAGGTAACCAGACCAAATTGGCTGAATTGTCCAGGGGTGTGAACCCCTCGCTGGGTTATTCCCTGCCTTGCACACATAGACTCTGGATTCATAAGTGAGCCGAGCAGGTATAGTACATGGATGGGCATCTCACATGTGGCTTACATTTACAACTCAACATTTACCCCACATGATAGGAAGTACTAAGACTGTGACTCGCTATTCTGCCTAAATATTAGCCAGATATTGTTTCTGGCCCATATCGCGCAGCTTCCTGTTATATCTCATGGGGAACGGCTTTGCACTGCTATTCATTTATTATACTTTTGTTTATCTAGTCACATGACAGTGAAGCCAGAAGGCTCACTGTTTCTTCTCTTCACGGTGTGCGCAAGAACATAAAAAAAAAAAATCCACTGAGGAAACCAATCGATTAATCACAATACAACAGCAGTACAAGCTACTGTGCTTTATTTGTCCACGGTGTACACAGGGTACATTGATTTCCAGAATAAGTAACATTTTTAATAAAATTCTACATGTATTAAAAGGAAATATCTTTGGTGAGTGCAGTTATTGACTAATATATAGTGACTCCGGTTACATCACTGAAGATGTGTCCACGTTGCACCATGAGGCATATTTCAGTTCACTATTAAAAGCATAGAAGCGTACAGTAAAATGGAAGTGATCGCATGAGTTATGACAAAAGTGGCTCCTATTGCTTTTGACATATATGCGCATGCATACACCTTTAACTGGGCTGTGGGTGAGGAGTATATTGCTGATCCTGGTGCCTCTTATGGGTTTGCCACTCTGAGTTCATTATTTAGCAGCTGGGCCGGTACGACAGCTTTTCCCTGGGACAGGATCTGCAGAGCGTATTTCCTGAAATATATGATTATTATTATAATTATTTTATTATTATTATTATGTCATCATTATTGTTATTATTTAATAATAATAATAATAATAAATCATCATTATCATCATTATTTACTACTACAATGAATATAAGATATAGGAATCAAGTTCCCACCTATTCACTTTCATATTGCTAATACCAACAAAATTTAGGCTTACATTATGCAAGAAAGGAAAGTAATTATCAAAATCTGTTTTGTTTTACCTTAAGACATGTATTTATTCTGCTGTTCTCACTTCTAACAAGGAATTGTTGTTAATCATACCGCAGTTAAGTTTGAGTTGCATAGTAATAAATGGTGCCAAAGCTCTGATTATCTGAAACAAGAATCTTGTGCTTAATTAAAAACTCTAAATCGACAACATGGGTGATCCCAGGTTATTTGTATTGTAGTTGGTGTTTTTCAGGTTTATTTAACTGCTAGGGAAAAGCACAGACATTGAGGGAAACTTTGATATTGTGTTATTCTCTGTTCAATAATGATGATTAAATGAGAGCAATGTGTTGGCCAGGTGTTTCCGTATTGGAAATGCTGTCTGCTGATTGCAGAATGAGCTTTGTTTATAAGTTATCAGCTACATGTGTGAAAATGTTTCCTAATAAAAAACACATCATATTCCCATTCTACTTGTCCTGACACTGGAGCACAGACTTACCCGGTTCTGTGGTGGAAGTTCTGCTGGGTAGATCTGGAGAATAGGAAAGAACAAGGGATGTGAAGAGATACCCCATCCTGTCAATGATGTAATTTTACAGGTGCAAAGGTCACTAAACAACTAAAGGTTCTAAAGCTAAATGAGGGTGGTATGTAACTCAGTGAGTTAGGATTGTGATCAGAAGTTCGCTGGTTACAATCACAGTGTCAGCAGACTGATGTTACCGTTGGACACTTGAGCAAGACCCATTAACCCCAGTTGCTGTAGGGATTGTCTGACTCTTCTTTCTCGAAAATGTATGTCACTTTGGATAAAAGCATCCCCTCACTTAAGTAAGTAGATAAGGGTGATACATATGCATTTATTGTTGGCTTTTTTGTAATTCTACATTTTATCAGATTATCAAGACTGGAGCTCTACGTTCGCCCTGCTATTTTTCATCACTTCATCCATCCATCCATCCATCCATCCATCCATTCCTAACCCTTTATGCAGTATTGGGTCACAGAGAGCTTAGAGTCTGTCTCCACACAAAGATGTCAGCTGACATCTTGGGTCCCAGCCCATCTCAGCCCAGCCTTGTTTCTTTGTTATGAATGTGGGGCAGCCTTTTTCCATGCTTATTATTCTCATAACACATAGAAAAAATATAGAAGCATCGCTCTCTTTCCCCTCCTCACAATGTTTCTATTTAGAGAACGACGTGTTAGATTTAGTGTACCCCTGATAGAAGTGTACCCCTGAAATGAATGGAAACCTTATATGGTTCAATTATGTTTTGCACCAAACTGCACAAATGACATGAGGTTAGTTTCTCACAAGATACTCAACACACCCAATGAGTCTGAGTCACTCTGGGGACTGAAGTCAGTCTCTCACAAGATACTCAACACACCCAATGAGTATGAGTCACTCCGGGGACTGAAGTCAGTCTCTCACAAGATACTCAACACACCCAATGAGTATGAGTCACCCCTGGGGCTGAAGTCAGTCTCTCACAAGATACTCAACACACCCAATGAGTATGAGTCACCCCAGGGGCTGAAGTTAGTCTCTCACAAGGTATTCATCATGTGAGCACCTCGTTTTTCACAGAGGCCCGCAGTAAGTTGCCTTGCATTCATTTATCTTCACTCTTTTTCCTACTAATATTTACAGACAGCCAGGCATTTGAGACCCAGAGGATGATGCCCTGGACCATGCTGGGTGTACCTTGATGGCTTTGTTCATCTGTAACACATTTTCGAGTAGGACTGTTACACTAGCTTCATCTCATCTCTCCACAACCTATGTCTAAAGCCAGTCTGGCATCATTGTATTACTGTGCACATCATTATTGGATGATGCCCTGAATGATCAAAAAGAAGGCTGATTACACTTAGCACGGTAACGCCAGGGATGATTGCACACGGTGCTTGTGAAGCACAAACGATCCTCGCTGATTGCAAACAGCCTTTCTGATGTACTAATCTAAGGGCTGAATGTTGGAGCCCCTGAGTACCCCTAAGTGATTCTGATATTAAGAATAAAATTACCCCTGGTGCATTATGTACATCAACTGGGGGATCCAATGACATCATTTCCAATGCACTGCCATAAATGACACTTTTCTGCACTACTGAAGATGCAGAGCAATGGCACAAGGGCAAGACTTCTCTAGGGTTTATGTTTAATTATATAAACACTCTCTGATGGGTTTGCGTGATGTGGGCTGCACATGCTGGGAACCTAAGTCAATCACTAGTACCTAAACAAACCTTTACAAAACAGAGGAAGGAAACTGGTGTAAATACTCTAAGATCAGGCCCTGCGTTGGACATATGGGATAATTAGACTAATACTGCAGCTGATATTTACCGTTTTAGAATTTTAAGTGAGCCGTATTAAATTGAATGACCTGCACTTTACTTAGGAATTTCGTTTGCCAGTGAACGAGCCACCGGCCTCCGAGGGTGACTCACCACCTCGATGCTGACGTGGCCCTGTGTCTGGGGCACCATGGCCCGAGCTGCACTCCCAAGATAATCCTGCAGGATGAGAGACGAATGCTTTATCTGCGTGGCGAGCAGCACCAAATGACAGGCATGGAATTCTCTGGAGCACCATACTTTTTATTGATGGGAGCCTGATGTCTTTCCGGAAGCTTGTTGTGTACAGTAAGCCAGCCTGCCTGGGTGTACAGCAGACGCCTTGCTACCTCTTAACTTTGGTTCAGTTTTTATCGTCCCAGTCTGTGTGCAGTTTGTGACTCTCTCCTCCAGTTGTCCTGGTCTGTGTGCAGTTTGTGTCTCTCTCATCTAGGTATCCTGGTCGGTGTGCAATTTATGTCTCTCTTATCTACATGTTCTGGTCTGTGTACAGTTTATATCTCTCTCATTTAGGTATCGCAGTATGTGTGCAGATCACGTCCCTCTCATTTAGGTATCGCAGTATGTGTGCAGATCACGTCTCTCTCATCTAGGTATCCCGGTCTGTGTACAGATTTTGTCTTCTACTCTAGGTGTCCCAGATTGTGGGGGGTGTGCCCGTTCCTATATGTGTTCCGGTCTGTGAGCAGTCTGCGTGTCTGTGAGCAGTTTATATGAGTCCGAGAGGTGACTCCCTGGTTCAGGGTGTGATCTTGGTCCATACTATGTGTCAAGCAGGATGAGCCCAGCAAGGAAGATGGACCAGGGGCTTTTTAATAACCGAAAACGCAGGTGATCCACATCACACACCTACAGCAAACAAATGGCAGCATCTGACTGGCTGAAGGAGCTCCAGCTGATCTCTGAACCCAGCAAGTTCCTCTGGTCCCTGGCATGGTAGCCTTTCGCAGTTTTAATGTCCCGTACCCTCAGATAGCACTTCGTGACACTTACCGCAGTTAAATAAGACTGTAATAAGTCCAGCTGGCCTTGAAAACCATGGGGCACAATCTGCAGGAGGAATCAGCACAGACATTAGCAGCGGAAATTACATTTTCATCCATAGTTACTATCAAGATAGCAGTTAAATGACAATATTATGTCATTACACAAGTTTCAGAACCCTTTTCTGCAGGTCTGAGGCATACACAGTAACACACACGCTTACATGCAGAAACACAGTGACCCACATGCTCACATGCAGAAACACACTGACATACATGCTTACATGCAGAAACACACTCACTTGGACATGCACGTGCACACATGCACACACAAGTACACACAGACTGACACACACACAGATTAAGTATCTAAGTGTCTTTATGACGACTCTCTGTTCTATGAGCATAATCCTGATCCCAACCATGACAACCTTAACCCCTACCTATGAGTAACCAAAATACAACAACTTTGGCAGCATTTTTACTCTTTTGATTGCAGTCACAGATTTTTGTAAAACAGAGTTTTCCCATATGGGGACTAGGAGACTGGTCCCTATTAGGTAAAAAAAGGGGGGGGGATATTCATCACATTGTGGGGACATTTGGTCTCCAATAAGGTATAAGGTACCTGGACCATACACACACAAAGACACATGCATTTTTTTAATGCCAGCGCTTTTGAGATGCATATTCCTCGCACCATACAAATAAGTTTTTTCCAAATCAAAAAGTAAATACTGGAAATGCAAAACTCATTAATTCTAATAATTAAACAGAAGCAGATACACAGGTGGCATAATTAACAAAGTCGGCTTGTGACTAAAACAGAGCTGAAGTTCAAATCCCAAGTGTGTGGCAACGTTTGTTTGAAGTATTTAATATATTTAATGAATAGGCTTCATAATAGGCCTAAAATACCCAGATGTGCATATGAGAGGATATATAAAGGATATGTAAGAGATATATAAAGGATATACAGTATAAAAGATATATACACGCAGGCCCTGCATGTCAGAGATGCGGCTTTATGCGCAGGCCCTACATGTCAGGGATGTAGCAATAAGTGCAGTTCCTGCATGTCAGGGATGCAGCGTTACGTGCAGATCCTGCATGTCAGGGATGCGGCATTAGGTGCAGGTCCTGAATGTCAGGAATCCTGCTTTACGCGCAGGTCCTGCATGTCAGGGATGCAGCTTTACGTGCAGATCCTGCATGTCAGGGATGCGGCATTAGGTGCAGGTCCTGCAGCAGGTCCTGGACTTGTTCACAGCCATATCAAGTCGCTGAGCAGGGTGTGCTTTTAAATATTAATGAGCAGCAGTAGTGCGTTTAAGTGAAGACTAGCTTTAAAATGCTTTACTTAGCTGAAGATGTGCCGGGGAATAAGCCATGCATATAATGACAACAGATCCATGGGGTTTGGCACCCAATTGATCCAGCATTTTCCCTGCAAAGCTGAGCTCCGTCTACAGCTCCCACATGAGTCCAGGAGTCTGTTCAGATCTCAGATTTTCGATATTATGCAGGCAGTGCTCAACTAATGTAAAACAGACTTTATCAGGCTTTTATTTACTTAGTATGTGTTCTCTAGCATATAACCAGTAGTATAAACCATAAAGTATAATCAGTATACTTTTTGCTCATGTATTTTTGCTATATGATTTGAGTGGTACAGGAAAGTAAATCTTTTGAGTTTTAGTGGTTTAGTGGGATGGGTTACTTAGGTCAGTTGGGAGTTGCCTGCATCATTTTCCAGTTTCACTTTCTAATTAACCATCAACGACCCATCATCATCCCATCACTGCTTAATTACAATGACATTTTTAATCTTCCCATGTCCCAAGTATAGCCACGTATTTGAAATCTAGCCTCTCCTTGAGATTGCAGGGACCCTCTGGTTTGGATTAGGCTAAGACACCTTACATTTTATTATTCCACATTGTGGCAAACACATTCTCTCGAAAGCTTAGGGCCCCAGCACCAAATCCACAGAAGCAAGGAGTCCGGATTCCTAGATAAACACTGGAGAGCTTTACGCTCTGAGCTCGGCTAAAATGAACACTTGCTGTGTAACATTTGAGAGCGCCTGTGCAGCTATTCAGAAGAGCTCTTTTCCGCTCACGGTCTTGACAAAGAGATGTTATAAGAGATGCTTTGATTCTAGGGATCGAGATTCGGATCAAACAAGTGCTCCGTGTTGTGGATAAGCAGGTAACTTAATGCAAGCACTTGGAGGATCATACTTGTTTCAGAAAGCTTACCAGCTCGTAGCTAGCTGCCGTCTGCTGGGAGGGGCTATGAGCAGCAGCTTTGGGGTTGTTCTGCAAAAGGAGACCAAGATCATCCATGTCCCCCCCCCAAAAAAAAATCATTCATTTGAACATACATTTTTATGAAATTGAAACCTCCACCTCTAGTTTGCTTTTGATATTTCTAGAATTGGCAGTATTTTGGAAAATACAGCTGTGGAAAAAAATTAAGAGACCACTCAATATTTTAAAATAAACCAGCATTTTTAAATGCTTGTTTGATTGCGTTTCTGCTGGCGGGAGGCCATGCTGAGCAGCAGGTTGCTTCCAGGTTCAAAGTTTAGGAGAGAAGTACAGAAGAATAAGCTGAAGCAGGAGACACCAGGAATGACCAGAAACCATTCAGGTAAAAGGCGCAAGCGACATTTTAATGCCAAAGACCGTTAACTTTCTCATGAGTTGTATTGAGAAATGAGCGAAATAAAAAATTCTCATAATTTCTCCCACAGCTGTATATATTCCCACCAGGTCAACTCAGGTTTTATCATCCACTTCTGATTTTTATGCAGAATAAACACGTAAGTTGCAGTTATCAAAAGTAGCATTGAAATAAATCAGCAGAAAATGACACATACAGCCTCCTGGCTCTCTGCACCCGGGGAGCTCCGCTTCTTCGGCTTGATGTAGGCACGGGAAAGAATCTGGGAGATTCATAAATATTCTTACAGCCAAATCAACACAGGCTACACAAGAGAAGGAAATATTTATCACTGTGAATCCCTCTTTTTTTGACCACCGGCTTGCCTGTATGTCATACTGTGGCCTTGGAGGACCGTAATCTCCTTCAACTGCATCACGCCCCACATGCCTCCCCCCATGTTCCCTGTTGTGTGGCTCTAACGAGCCTCACCTGTGCCTTGTTTCATCCTGCCTCTCGTTACAGCCCTCGTGTGGATGATCCCAGCTGCCACTTGTCTACTCCTTATCTGTGCTGTGTATATTGCCTCCTTGTCCTGAGCTCCCCAGTCTGGTTATTCTTATGTTACTGACTGACTGCGGCCCCCTCTTTGTCCTCCTAGTGTAGCTCTTCCTGCCTAGTTTTGACCCATCGTGGTCCATTTCCATTTGCCTCTCCCATTGTGTTTTACTTTAATAAAGCCCCTTGGCTTTTCCCCACTGGCTGCCTTTGCCTTTACTGTCCTTCCCACATTGTGACACACTCTATACCTGTGTATGGACAGTTTGACAATAAAGGACAATAAAGTCCGCCCGACAATGGCTTCATGGGTCACAAAACATAGTCATTGTGGTTGAAAATGATATATAGATAGGACATCGTACAGTATAGTTTTTTAGTGTGTCTGAATGTTTTCCTTCACAATGAAACAGTTTTTTTTTTACTATGGCAATACCATGAAAAGAACAAATCATAAGGAAATTATTTGATTTTTGTTATTGGTCTACATCATGCAACAGGTGTCTGTTGTGGTCACAGCAATGTTGCACAAAGCCGGATCGTTACCTTTCTGACATGTTGCCGGTATTCAGTGAGGAAAGCACCGGATGTGTTTGAGAGAACATGTCGCCACTCACGCCTACCCAATGGCTCTGATGGAGGAGCGTGTCTAACGGAGGGTATCGTGTTGGAGCCGAACGTGGGCAGCTCACCTGATGCATAGGAGAAGTGGAACCCGCAGACTGAGGGGTGTGATCTCCAACAGGCACCAACTGGGGAAGTGATTGATTATCTTTATTCCAGCCCGTCAACCCATGCCAGGCAAGTAAATCATGCATTAAGCATACGAAAGCAAATATTATTCTGAATCCATTAACAATGCCTCTGGCCAAGGACTGTAGTTTTACATTAATTAAGCTGCCATGAGGCACCACCTGTTTCCTTGCGTTTGGCAGCTCATATTAAAATCTCATCAAAGCCTTGTAGCCCCATTAAACGACATCACCACAAGGATTTCACTTAGTCGGCGGGTTATCATGAGCAACGGTAAACCTGCGGACTTACGAACTCTATGCTGGCCAGTCCTGGGAAAACGTTGTGCGTAGCTGTGGCGGGATGGACCTGTTTAGGATTAAGGTGAGAAAACGTGGTGTAAACAGTCTGCTGTTTTTATTGTCACACACAGCTGGGTCAGCATTTTGCAGGCTATTGTCATAGTAGGTCTCCATCCATCCGTCCACCCATCCATCCATCTATCCATCCACCAGTGTTTCATAACCACTTGTTATCCATGGCCTCTTTTCTATGCAGCATTTTGCATAAATGATGTAGTAACGGACTGCCACACACTCTGGTCCAGTGCTTTGGGGCAACTGTGTCCCCGTGTGAAAGGCACTATATGAAAATCGAATTTGATTATCTAGGGCAGGGTTAGCAATGAGCCTGTTCCAGGAAGCCAAGGACTAGACCAGTCCCTGGACAGTATGTCAGTTCATTACAAGGCACCCATACCATCATAAACCAAGTGAATTTTCAGACACAGATTCACTTAAACCATGTGCCTCTTGACTGCGGGAGGATTTCACATCATCTCGTGTATACCCACAAGAACACAGGGTTAACATATAAACCACCATAACCACTCCCCCCAAAGCACCCCCGGACACAGATCCAAGCCAGGATCCAAACTAAAAGCAGTCAAAATCAAATTGCTCCCCATTTTGATGGCAGGGTCACAGTTCAGCTACACAAGGGCATGGTTACTCTCATAAATGTTGCAGCATATTCCCAAACACAACAGGAGAAAAATATCATTTTCCCCCAGGCCTGAATGAAAGATGTCCACCTTCACTCTTGCAGACAATAGGTCACATGAAGTTTTATGTGCAAAATACTCACAGCTCCCACAGACTGCAGTCTCATGTCCGAGCCTTGGAATCCATATGGAAGCAACTTAAACGAAAAAGGCTCATTTTAGAAAAACAAACAGCCATTCTTGTGCCTCACGACAGACTGCAGAGTCAAGCCTGAGTTTAAACAATTCGTCAGGAGACGAGGAATACAAATTACACTTCATGGCAAACATATATAAAATGTTTACATTTTTCTCTCTTTGGTGACATTTCAATGTTTGTTTACTCTGTTCTTTTATTTTGCGTGTGTAAACTAAGCCAACAGGTTTTCCAAACTACATTTAAAGAAGCCTAATATATTCACTGATTGTAATTCACAGGGAACTTTTGATTAGGCTTTCTATCAAAGCATGCTGCCTGCTCAAAATTGCCCAAGTAATAACAATGCTGACTGCACTGTATTAAGATAGCAAGCTAATGGCAATAAAGAAACAAAGCGACTTGCATTCAGAAGACAGAGCACTCTGTCTTGAAGTTCCAGTAACTTTAAAAAATGTCATATAAACATACAGTGCTCACAGAAAGTCCCTCGCAGGAAGTCATTTACATAATTCAGTACTGAAAAGTTTTTGGTTTTATAACAAAAATTACTTAATTCAGTTGGGTAACCGAAGTCCAGACTGGGATTTTGTTTCAACCAACCAGTTGAGTACTCTGTGACTTTGTGCTTGTTGGTTGAAACTAAATCTTGGTCTGGACTTTTACTCTCTGGACCTGAATTACCCAACTTTGTTCACATTAGAAACAACCAGCAGTTTTAAGTAAAACATTCATTTCAAGTCAAAAAATGTCACCTAATAAAAAGCAAATATATGTTTGATAGATAGGTGCAGATATGCTGAACATTGTTTATCAATGGACATTTGTTATGAAAGCAATAAATCTGCAACATATTTACAGAAGTGAAAAAGCATCCTCAGATTTTCTGTGAGTACTGTATATAAGATTTTGTACTGCATTTTTCACATACTCACAATTTCTAAACTTGGGGGCTCAGGTGGTCCAGTTTGGGGGGCCTATTTACAAATGAAGAATAAGCACATAAATGCAATACATCCATCACACATCTTTTCCTTTATCTCCCTTTCCACAAATGGCCTTTGGCAGGGAAACCAAAATTACAGTGACGGTCCCAGCATCTCCATACCATCTCCTCCCTGGTCATTTTTTCCAGAATAAAAATAACAAGTTATATAGAAGTGAGAGGCTTTTCATTAATGGATAGTCTTAATATGTATGTATTAGTGTACATCTGTAATACATGAATATAACAATTGAGAGGAGCATGTATGTGGTCCGAGCTGATGGAAAGGTTTTCCTTACAGGTAGGTACTTACAGGGGCTTGGAGTGTGAATTCAACGAGGCAGGCAAACACAAGAAGAGCCCTCATTTCTGATTCACACACTAGAGGGAATATGTGATTACAGGGTGAGCTACCATCCAACCAAAGACTCTGGTAATGTTTTTAGTTGCAGTATAACTGAAAGAACCCCAGTAGAGCTGAACATAATTGATTTAGGGTTAAAGACATGCATAAAAAGCATCAGTGACTTTCTATGACATTCTGACACTGAATTCAACTCTCTTTGAAATGCCCTTATAATTCCCACTCCTTGTTAAAGATGGATGTTAACTCAACTTTCTAAGTGAAATAGTACAAATGCAGCTACATTTTGACAATGTCAATATGACTAAATAATAAACTAAGGCAAAACAACGCTAATTCGTTTGTATGATGAAACTTAATGAAAACCTTACCTTTCCCTGGGAGAAAGTTCTGGAAGACAGAAGCCGGGGCACAGTATTTAAACTCTCCTGCTGGTCTCAAGAAGCCAATCAGTAGTCAGTGCCTTGAATATATATATATTTTACATCAAGTGATGGTTGTGGCAAGTATCCCTTCTCCATAATTATGTTTCAAAACAGGCTTAACTAGGCCTCGATCTGTACTGCTATTTAATATCAGTTTCATATTCACAGTAGTATTTCTTTTCCATGTCTGCTATGTAATTTTCTCCAAAAACGAAGCTGTCAGCTACACATCTAATAGCATATATGGACATGGAGAGTGCGCACACAGCGCTGCCGGTCGTTCCCTGATGGACTTCAAAGCACAAACCTGACGTCCCAAGTGCCGCAGATGTAAGTACAGCTCTCCTAGCAGCAGGATAAGTACCCAGCGCTCCTATGGAAGCTCAAATGATTAGCTATGTAGCACAGGTCACATATTGACGGCATTAATAACTGCCATTCGACTCTCCTTCATAAAGGCAGACATTTCTCACAATACATATTTCTTCCCAAGGACGACATTAAACATTTGCGGCCTTCACGGTCATGCGACGCTCGAACATTACAGAGCTGACGAATGGCTGTGGGGACACTCACTCGAGAAATTTGCAAATTTGCAGTAAATCTGGTCGCCTTTAACATCCCACTAATTCATTTTAGGCCTTGGAAGAAAGTCTTATTGAGGTATTCAGCTCATGTGACGTTATATGCCTGTTCAAGATGGATTATCTGTCAGTCATGTCATTATACAGGAGTGTAATCTACAACCCGAAATGAGCGACCCTGTTATTAATCCTTAGTATTTACATCTTTCAGATGCTGCAGCGAACTTTGGTAAAAGCTACTATCAGATGAAATTACAGCCAATTGCGGGCTTTTTGTTAAAAGTGAAAATCTCGGTCATGTCACAAACTAAATCTTTCTGATCTTACTACTTAGCATGATCTGATCAAAATGACGCATCTGGTTATGGAGCATATAAACATATAGAGTTATCATTATATATACATATTTTTGAAGAATTTGTTTTTCTTTAATAAGTTCTCTAAGAAAACTATTACCAAACAATTTCGTACGCATCCGCATATGATTCTGAATACCGGACTGCAGCGGGAGGCGTTTTGGTCACCAGCTGAAGTTTGAGATATCTTAGATGTCATATATGGAGCAAATGAAACAGAGGAATATCAAGCTAACTGGGTTTGGAGTCTATGCCAGCATAAGGGTTTTGAGCTTATACTAGTATGACAGTTTGAGGCCAATCACAGCCTGAGGGGTTCGAACCTAAACCAGTATGACAGTTTGAGGCCTATGCCAGCCAGAAAGTTTTGAGCCTATGACAGTTTGAGGCCTATAACAGCCTGAGGGATTCGAGCCTATACCAGTATGACAGTTTGAATCCTATGCCAGCCTGAGGGGTTCGAGTCTATACCAGTAAAGGCCTATGCCAGCATGAGGGTTTTGAGCCTATGGCAACTTGAGCGTTTGGAGCAGATGCCAGCCTGAAGGCTTGTGGCCAGTTTTGTTGCTTCAGGGCTTGGACAGCTATCTGTGGTTGCTACAGCCATAAACAGTACGATGTAGTGGGCCTACACAGAATCTGAAGCCCCATGTCAAAAAGCAGCACGCAAAAGCTACCCGGTAACAGGGCGATGATCTGAAAAAGCCCAAATAGCCCAAAACTGAGTGACAAAAGGGACCAGGAGTTCTGGAATGGCCTGGTCCAAGACCAGAAGGCAAACGGCTCAAAACAAAAGGAGAGACAATTCCGAAGTGGTCCAAACCCAAATCTAAATTCAACTGGAATATTGTGGAGGGATGTGAAGTAGGTACAAAGCTTTCAAACATCATGCAGCTACAGCAGATCTATTGGGGGGGGCGCATTTCCCCTGTCAGTGTAGGAAGCTAGAAATATGACACAGTATGTCTTCCAACGGCAGCACCTGGAGCTTTCAATGCTAGTGGTGTTCTGCATTTTTAGACGTTTCTGTGATTCTTGTTAAATGAATAATTTCAGTGTATCATTTGTTTAATTAGACGAGGATCAGATATACATACGTAAAAAAAAATCACACAATGAATTGAAAATGCAGGTTTATGCGTTCCATCGAATGGCTGGGTGTGCACACTGTGAAGGATTAAGAGGGGTCTTATGCACAGCTGAGACGGTGCTAACTGAGAGCGTTCGCCATGGGAGGCGTCCTGCAAACATAGCAGGCTGTGCGCAGTAATTATATGCCTGCTGGCACAGGTGCGTAGTTAAGCACACGACCATGTATCCTGCAACAACTGCTGGCGGCAGAATGGTTGGATGTACAGAGGAGGTCAATGACCTTCCGCTTGGTGCCATCATAGGATGCAACCATTCCAACAAATCCATTCGCCACGTTTCTCTCCTGCTGGATTTGCCCTGATCAATGATGCCCTGAAATGAAACATCTGGGAGAAACTTTAGTTGTGAAGTGGTACAGGCTGAACTGATCATCCAAAATTTATACCCAACCGGAATGGCAGCAAATCCCAACATCGTCTAATGGAAATCCTTCCCAGAAGAGTACGGGTGATTATAGCAAGTATGTGCGCCTAAATTCATATTGAACCCCTTGGTTTTGGAATGAGATGTTGGACATGCTGATGTCCACAAACTTTTAGCCATATATGGATCTCTTTCTTTGGCAGGTATTTCTATATGCTGGTTGACCTTATACTGGGCATGTTCATGCAGAGATGTGTGCTGGAACCACTGCAGTCAGGAGACATTTTTTCCTTGTTCTATGTCGAATCTTTATAATTAAGCAAACTCCAAGTGTAACTAACTAATGTGCAACGGGTGGTTTTGTGCCACTTCAGCCAAGATGGTTTCGCGATTACCGTAAAATCGCAACAGCTTAAAAATGAGAAGAACATTTCTCCTTAATTAACAGATAACTCTCCTGTTGACACTGCACTGGATTTACTTTCCCAGGCAGCATTTCAGCAGTTGTGAAAGAGCTGTGTAATTAGTTTATGCCTTGCCTATCTACACAGGTTTCATTAGCATTTCAATGTTTTTTTGCAACGAGCGGCATTTCTGGCGCCGTGATGCTTTTTCAAACCAGGCTGATTATGCATAAGAAGTCAGTAGATTTTCTGTGAGAAACAACACATCTGGAAACTAATTAGCTGCTTTCAATAATGCTTACCGCAGATCCATTTCCATTTTACAGTTTTATTTAACTTCGCCAAGCAAATGGGTTGTGCTTTCCAGCTGATTTGATGGTGGCGAATGGACATCTCTGATACCGCATGATAAACTGCCTCTAATGTGGCATTATTATCTGGTTGCTGTAGGCATTTTTCACTTCTAATAACGTGAATTTAGCACGGATGGCGCATCACAAAGAATAATTCTTCTTTGTATCAATCAAACTGAGCCACACAAAACAGATTTTCTTGTGTACTTGAAAGTAATTAAATGCGTTCGTTGTTTCAGCTGTCGCTGCTGCCCCCGTGATTCAACCTCGGATTAAACAGGAGATGATGGATGGATGGATGGATGGATGGATGGATGGATGGATGCTTCAGCTGTACTTTTTCCTCACATGAATATTCATTTCTCCGAAGGAGGAATAAGGAGGAGCACAATTTCTTGTTTATTTAGAAGACACTTTTATTTCATTAGAATGCAACATCAAGACAATCTGTGCGGCAACTGGGGCTAAGGGCCTCGCTCAGGGGCCCAGAGGTGACATCGCTCCGCCAACGGTGGGAGTTGAAACGGCGACCTTCCGATCACAGTGTCCTAACGCGCTGAGCCACACGGCAGCCCCATTAATAGCCCGGGATCTGTAAGTATCAGCTAGCCAGTGGTAATCGTGACAGATCACCTTGTGAAGTCAGGCTCCCTCCTAAAGCTTCTCTTTTAGGATGAACTCTTCTCCGGCTGCATCATGCTGAGCGCTTTTATGGCACAAACAGAGTGAAAGTGCCTCTTATTATCTCTCCATGTGCCGTCAGTGGTTCGTCTTGGAAAGGTTCAGTACTCACCATGTTTTTTGCCCATTTTGAAGTTCTGCTTAATTAAACTATGTAAGACCCTAATTAACGCACCAGTAAAGCAGTTGAATTATTATATAACTGAACCTGAAGGGGTGACTTTACTTGCAGTCAAAAAAATCGTTCAAAACTTTTACAAGGAAAATGTTAGCATTGGATTTGGCCCACAATGTTCTATAAAGTCGGGGTTTTAAATGTACTAGAATTAGTGATGCTTAAAGTAATGTGCCTTTTTAACCTAAAACAAAATTTGCGATGTTGACATCATCAATATATGCTGGGGTATTGGACAAGTAGAGAACTGAAGCTTTACTAAATTTCAACTAGAACTTTTAGCGGAGTAACCCAGCACAGTGGGTTTTTAAGGGCTGGCCTGGTTTAGCTAACCTTCCTGAAACTGCATATAAAACACAAGCCCTGGCACCACACGTGACTCTGTACAGTAAATATAAAATCCGCCCTTGCAGCCTTCACACCGACAATAAATCACTGCAGGAGATGATGGGAAATTTGAATGCATGCAGTAAACGCAGGAGATGAGGTCTGGGCCCAGAGCCCCGACCAAGCAGAAAGAAAGGTGAGTGGGACGAGGGGAAGACGGGGAAGACAGCATGACAGGGAGAAGGAGCTCTCCCTATTAAAGCACTTACACTTGTACCTGACATTTATTGGAAGCTCAGCCTAGCCACACTTACTCGTAATCAACTCCTCGACGGCTGTTTGTTTATAATGTATGATTCGTCTCATAAAGTAGATGTAAATGTAAACAGAAGATTGAACTCCTAAGTACTGTAAGCCAGTCTTTCCCAATCCGGTCCATGGGGACTCCCAGACTGTCCGCATTTTTGCTCCCTCCGTCTGGGATGTAGCAAAAACATGGACTGTCTGGGGGTCCCCAAGGACCATGTTAGGAAAGACTGTTTCTTCAAGACCCTTTCGAACCTGCATGGAAACACAGTTTCATGAGCAGCGTAGCCATGTGACAATCAGCCCCTGAATAACGCAACGCTCACAGGAGGTGTTAATAATGCGCGTTGCCATGCTGGCACCCCCAAGGCCAACCAAACAACTGCTGGTGTAATTAAAAACATAGGGAGAAAAGCACACGCACCTCATTACGGCTGCTATCAATGATCCAAGCCAGGTCACCGGAATAATAAGGCCTGGCTTGCAAGAATTATTCAAATCAAGTTATTACTTGCAGCATTTCATCAGTATATAAATTCTGTTCAGCTCTTTGTACGTCTGTTTAGCATAATAAGCTACCGTGATGCATACGAATGGGTCAGTAGAGACAAGCAGCTGAGGATAGACTAAAGATAATCCCGCAAGCAGATCCACAGAGGTCTGACTGACCAAACACTGGGCATCCTACATCATCATATAAGCATTCCTTCGACGCTGAGCTGTGATTGATGCATAGCAGTGGTCTGTAACCTTTTTTTTTACAGTGAGTCATTTTTACAAAGCAGGTGACCTGGAGAGCTACGAAGGCATGATGGTAAATTTTGCCAGTGGGGATGTCACGCTGCGGTTGACATGGGACGTCTTACAGATCAACTGGTTAGTGACCACTGCTATTTGGGGGAATGCAGGGGTGTTTCTAGCTATTGAAAAGGTCAGGGGTTACATCTCATTTGCCTGAGGCTTGTTTTTTCTTTTGAGACACAAAAGTTTATAAACATAATATAATATATTATATATATAATGCTCAAGGAAACTGAGGCTAATAAATATAGTAATTTATCATCAGATTATCATTTAAAATAAATCGTTTTTCACATCTCATCTGTAGGACCATGAAGACACAAATTCTACATTATATTATTATATTCCATTATCCTAAATCTCAGGGGATATGCCATTTCACAAGATCTAAATGACTTTCCCATCCCGGGTTGTTCCCTGCCTTATGCCTCTAGCCCCCAGGATAGGCTCTGGACCCCCGCAACACTGAATAGGACAAGCAGGTATAGAAAATGGATAGATGGATATATGATCATATACTGTAAATATTTCTTTCAAGTTTCTCTCTCTCTCTTTCCCTCTCTTTCTCTCTCTGTGTCTCTCTCTCTCTCTCTCTCACACACACACACACACACACACACACATAAGCATCATTTTCTCCAGTGAAGCCTGGCTCAGTTAACTGCAGAAGCTCATTATAACCATCACTGCTTGCACTGACAACACAAATTTATATAGATATTAAGATTACATCAGTTTTTCTTTCATATCCCTGTACAGTATATATGTATGTATGTATGTATGTATGTATCTGTGCTTCAGCAATACGGTTTCTTATGGTAATGTGAATGGGTGCTTTCACACTGCATGAACTTTTTTCAGGAACCAGAACCTTCTTCCGGAGCCAGAAACTTTTGTGTTCTTCACACCACAGGAACTCGGCCTGATTGTAGTTCCTCTGACTCTTTTTTAGTACCTACTCTAGACTCACTACTTTCATGAATTACTGTCTCCCATGCTGACTTGGTCCCAGTTCTGTTGTATGGCATAAGAGTGTCCAGGAAGTACAGTATGAAAGTTCCTGGTCTGAACAGCCGAAGAACATGCAACTATGAACCAGGTTCCGGAACTTTGGTGTGGAAGTGCTTAATACAGCAAGTCTATTTAAAATTAAATGAATGCCCATATTCATTGATGTACCTTAAGTTTTTTCATAAAATAGCCAGGAAGGCTGGATGGGTTTTTTAAACTGGATCTTTTCATCTGTGTTCACACAACTTCTAGCTTTTCTGTGCACTGTGCAGTGCTTGATCAATTCTCATCCTTCGGATATTGCAAGTCTAGCTCCACTCTGTTACACAGTCTGAGTGTTGACTGAGTGCTTTTTCCATGCACCAACATAAAATACTCGGGGCTATACTTAAAAATACTCGGGGCTATAGACCCAGGTGATCAGACCTAACGATGCCAGTGGGGTTATGTCTGATCCCGTGTTTAGCACCTATTTGTTGCACATGGCTTATTTATTATTCAGCACAGAGGGTTAACGAGTCCCAGAAGTATCTATGCACATTAAAATGTAAAATAATATGAGGGCTATAATCATTTATCAGTTATATATTCCTTTATGGATGCTGTAAAGCATGGGCTAGCATCGGGAATCACGAGGATGCAGAGATGGAGTCTGCAGGTCGTTTTTGATAGCTGGGATTTCAAGGCAGCCTCTGTGAGCACAGCTACTGAATAAGCACAGCTGGAGGCTGATGGACTCATCAGAGGGCTATGTAAATCAGCTGGATGAAACAGGGAGCAAGAGGGAACAGGAAGCCGTCACCCTCAGCAGAGAAGAGCTGTCTGGCTGAGTCTCTTGTGCTTTTTGCTCTCAGTTTGGGGCTCTGCTTTTCCTGTTAAGAGCCCGCAGGCATCATGCGTATCTCCAGTTCACCACGGCTTTGCTCGTCCCGCCTCTCCTTATCACAATGGGTGCATGCTGGGTATTTGTTCTGTTTCAACCAGGCAACTCCCAAAGCCTGTGAACAAGGACCTGTTTTAAAAGCAGAAGCCTTCTGAAACTGGGTGAAAGTACCTCAAGCAGCCTTTAAGCAAAGGATGAAGAGCTTTCAGAGCCCGCGAGCAGAGCGAGAATCACAAGGACTCCACCGCGGCCTGGAAAGGGTGTGTAAGGGAAGGTGCCGTGTCGCTCTGCGTCGTCACTTTGGCGGTAATAAAGGCAACGGCGAAGGTGCAGTGATCCTACACAAAATCAGTGTTTGTGAGACACCACTTTGATGTTTACCCCAGCAGTTAATCTCCATTTTTAGCATTTACACTATCAAAGTATATTAGTAGAATTGCTACAAATTACAGTTAATGGTACTATTAACATGGCCATAACATGTCTTTACTTTCATGCAAGAACACTGAGGAAATAATGGACGTTTAGGAAAATCACACATAATTCCCTTAATCATCTAGTATTTTCTTTCCTCGTTAGGATTCTCTTGCCTTGTTTAAATAGACTAACAAAAGCCTGAATAATTACATATGGATGCAAATATATTTCCTTATATGAACTGACCTTCTGACTGCTGAGTAAGTGAACATGGACGGCTGGATATAACTTATTTATGCTCAAAATTCTCATTTACCTGTCTTCTAAGGTCCTTGATTACCACAGACAGACAGGGAGGAAGGATTTTTCATCTTTTATTTAAGGCTTGTTGTAATTAAAATCAGCTGCTGGATAAACTACATTACTATATGTTTAAAGAAAAAAGCTGAAATATTTTTGTAATCTGAATAATAAAATTTTGTGATTCTTGCTGGTATCTATAAAATAAAAGGTGCAATATCTTTCATGTGCTACACAGCAGAGGTCCTGGATGCTAAGTACTCAGCCTTTTCTCATGTTCTCTCACCTGTCACATGTCCTGTTTAGTTATTCAAGCTGTTTCTCTGAACGATGGGGTGGTACAACAGGAACAGCATGATAGCTACATAGTCCAGGAATTCTGAGGCTGCCCAACCTTTCTATCTCCTGCCACAAGCAAAACATTTATTGTGTGGAAATATCAAATTGCTAATTATGTAAAAATCACATATAATTTCTTATCTTCCTTTAAATTAAGCAACGTGAGATCTATTGAGATACGAATTAACTGGGAGCTATTTAACAACTCAAATCTAGTCACATTAAAGCTTAAAGCTTAATTTGCATATCTGTTGAAATATAGCAGGTGGCTTTTATTGAACAAGCCCAATATTAAATCAGCACTCTGATTCTCAGCAAATATAACATTTACCATTTAGCTTTTGGGACCAGTGGTCATTGCAGGAGATTTACTGAAAGAATTGCACCCCATAATAGTACGAATGCATCCATTTCCCTGTATTTGCTAATTCTAGTGCCCGATTACATTATGACTTTACTGAATGGGGCTGAACACTATTTTGGTTCCATTAACTAAATCACCCCTAATGTTCTTTTGTGTAGGAACAATAATCTGCTTATGCTTTTCAGAACACCAGTGGGAATAGCTGGCCTTCTCCATTTATAACTGTAATTTAATACCATTTTCATGTGCAATGATTATATTATATAATATATCATTATTGGGGTCTTTTTCATGCAGAGTCTAAGTTACTGGGAACATCTGCAGAGCTGCATGATTTGCGGTGTTTCCTGCAGAAAGACGCGGCTGTGCTCAGCTAATGGGCTATTATCCCCAGTTAAAAGTGACTGTGGCTTCAGCAGCAATATCAGCCCGGACCTTTAAATGGACCCTGAATGCCACGGAGACTCACGACCCAGCCAGTCGCAGAGAAAACCTTCACCGTCCTCTTCCCAAGCTTTCTATTCATTTGCTGCTTGAATACCAAGCCCTCCAGAGAAAAGTGCCTCTTCTGTGCTTTTTAAAAATAAAATTGGCTCATTTCATAAAAAGACCTTTGTGGCCATAAAGATTTGGAAGCACGT
>JAABNY020000108.1:30681242-30703805 GCA_015164015.2 Brevimyrus niger | reverse complement strand
CCCTTCCCACTATCTGGGTCCTCTGTGTGAGGGCCATAAAGATTGGAATGCGGGCCTGGTTCTCCTGGAGAGGGGCCCTGGGTGAAAAAGGTACGGATGGAGATTCTAGCGTGTCCCTTAGCGGCCATAAAGTACTCTCTGTGGGCCTGTGTGATCCTACACTGAACTTGGCATATGGCTGCATCAAGTCGTTCTCCTAGCTGCACTCAGCCTACCTAACCCTAAACCTACATCAGCCAAAACACCGGTAGATCCTAATGTAATGTAGATGATAAGGTGAAGCCTCTGCTCTTTAGTGCAGTACAATCCGTCGTGCTGTTGAATATATATACAGTACTGCACAAAGCTCTTAGGCAGTCAGAGAAAATGTTTAAGGCTATTTATCTTGGTAGTAAATGAATAGTTTCTCAGAAACAAAAACACAGCATAGTATTATAACGCAGGCAAATTAACAGTAACACAATAAAAAAGTCAAGTGAAAAAATACACAAGTGTATTGGACAGCTGTTGCAACACTGGGGTGACTTTAGGAGAGGTTCTAAAATGGCTTGAGCTAAAACACCTTGAAAGATATAATGTCACAGTTTTACACCAAAATGAACATCATCTAAACATAATCTTCTGTGACTGCCCAAGACCTTTCTTAATGTGTCTCCCCTTGTTACTCTCTCCCAGCTTCTTCCTGGCTCTAACTCCGATTCTCCAAAGACACGTCTCATCTTCTTGCATGGCTGACCTGGTCTCTAATGGACCAGCGTGATGAAGATGATGCTGTGCTGCTCTCCATGAAGACCCCATGCTCAGGTCCATCTGTCACCCTGTGGACTCGCATGACACAGAATCGGGTCTTATTGTTGTCAGATCAGATAAAACACCGACTGCAAGTCAACCCACCCCGACTGTTCCCGGCATGGTGCCGGCTTTCAGCCCGCAGCCCCTTAGTCCACAGGATACAGGTAACTGCCAGAACATTTGGGCCACTGAACAAACAATAAGCTCCAGAACACGTTACAAATTAAGTCAAAGCCAACAGATAGCGGTGTCCTTCACCAGCGAAGACAGGGACAGTGGCAGCTTTTGTATAGTATTGTCCCTTATCAGTGGACACAGGGACAGTGACAGCTTTGTCCCTTTCCAACAGTAATTGGAGCTTTGTATCTTGCCAACAGTAATTGGTCAGCTAGGATCTTATAACTCTCCCTAGCATGAACTATGTTCACTTATATTCACCATTTATTTATGTATTTATTCCACCCTCTATTCAATCCATTTCTCCTTACGACTGTAGGTAGACAGCGTAGTGTTAAAAGAATGTGCAAAAATGTATGTGTAAATCTGCTTTGCATAATATACTGGGGCATAGAATAATTCTTTGCATGTTTAATATACTTGACCAATAAATGTTTCTCTGCGTTGATTCTTAAAATTGAACTGCAATACTTGGTTTGAGCCAGACCTGACAGCAGAATACAACTCACATACACAAGGAACAATAAGAGGGTGTCATCAGTAGATGGTGCTGCTCTGAAAATGCAGAATATGGGCCCTCTGGCCTTAATGAAGTCCTGGTTGGCAGAGGTGCCACCTGAGAACAAGCTGTGTCTGTCCTCACCTGCCCAGCCGTCCCTTGATGCCACACTGAACATGTGAGCATAACAGTGACGTTCTGTATTCTGCACCCATTGCTTATCTACAGCTCAATCCATCTTCCATGCATGTGCAGCAGTTAATGTGTGACATTCAAGTAAATATCAAGACCCATCTGGCCCAGAAAAACCTCACCAACTTTTTGAAAATCTCGGGAACCATCGGTACCAGGAACTCCAGCCACTGACCTGCTCTGTCTTCACTTGTGACCCTTCACCTGGTCTCTTTGCATTTGTCTTTGACTGAATGGCTAAGCTCTGTTATTGGGTTCCTGCTGAGTCCATGGTGTAGCTCTCGCTGCAATGCTAGCTCAGCCTAGCTGCACTTACATCTATGTGGCACCTTGACAGATGTATGCTCATGATGGACCGTCTCTCTCACTTATATGTCACATTGACCCAAAGTGCCTGACATATTAATCAATATAAATGTAATGCAAACTAGTCTACTGTGACCCAAGCCATCAACCGAGTTTTACCTGCCTTTCAGGGTCAATATGCTTAAATCAAACAAACAAACAAATGAAATAAGCACATCAAAATATGAAAATAAATATCTAAAAAGCCTCAAATTACCTTATACTCATGCTATCTGATTTCAGTGATACTCCTGTTTGTATCATTGAAAACTGTTCTTTATCCATCCATCCATCCATCCATCCATCCATCTTCTAACCACTTATCCTGGTCAGGGTTACAGGAATTCTTCTTTATGAGTAATTATAACACATCACACAATAGCAGATTAATCGGACTTAGTTTTTTTACATATGACGTTTTTCATATTCCAAAATAACATCACATCCCCTGCTGATTATCATTGTTTCATCTGATCCGTTTGCTTTATTTTGCCCAAATCAGTGAGTCTCCATGTTCTGCCCCACGGGACTTATACAGCATTCCGGCTGCATAAAAACCCACATAAATTATCAGTGTTTCTGATCTGTCTCACACCAATCTTACCATTTAATGAACTCTTTAGCATTTCCAGCAACAAGCATAAAAACATTTACCCACTGAAAACATTATGCTTGTAGGGTGAGTTATTAAGGTGTGTCCTTAAGCAGTAGCTTTCCATGGTAATATTTACCAGGTCATTCAATTGTACCACTGTTATATTATATAACATTTTCCTTTAAAGGGAAAATTTATTGTTAGGGCTAAAGCATTAACCCCTAGCAGAGACAAAACTGCCGTATGTTTTTGACAACTGCAACATCATTACTGTCAGATTTAATTAAGGGAATTAATTAGAAATCCCTTCTGTTCAAGAGTATGTGAATGATTGATTTCTTCCTAATTTTTTAAGTAGATATTGAAAATCGTTGCATGTTGGCTATGCATACTGACCAATTTATTTGATTTCACTCAAATAGTTCTTTTTTGCAGTTTTCTGTTTCCATTCATATTAAGATAAATGGTGTATCAGATTTGTGTGGCATTTCTATTTCCCCAGCAATTACATAATGCAGCAATTACCAAATGTCCTTAAAACATATAGAAAAATAGGATGATCACAGATATTGCCTAATCCAAAAATGTGCTTTTCATAGCACATTTTCCATGCGCTTTCTGATGGTTAGGCCAGGCTGTCTCAGAAGTAAGCTGATTATGCCCAAGGCTGCTGTAAATAAGCCCTGAAGATTAAAAGATCACAATTTGTGTTTTTCCATCCTCATGCTATGATTTATCAAGAATTCAGATGATTTGCAACTGCCTTTCTCCTCCATACAAAAGCACAAATGAGTCAAAGCAACATCAAGGAATTAGTATTGATTATATACTTATTCTTCACAAAGAAACACACAACCAACCCCCGGCAAGAGAGTGCTTGCTTCTTCTTTGGCTGGTTTGTACAAAATCCATTTGGAATATACCATGTAAAATTAATTTACGTAGAATTTAGGTCTGCATCTTCGGTTTGCATGGTTTGATGATTGAATGTGAGGTTTCAGTCTTGCAATGTTCATTTTTGCATCCGGCAACGCTTCTATTACATAACAACAGTAATGGGAATTTACATGAGGAATAATCTCAATGCAACAATTTAGTATAAATTTCACTTTTTCTGTCATAGTTGTGGCAGGAGGTTTGCAGGTTGTTTTATTGCTTTCAGTTTATTTCAGAAAGCATGGCTGACATGTTCACCTTAGCTGTTGGGCTTTGGCCAGCCTGAGGATGGATGGCGCCCCCACCGTGCAGCCGGCCGTGGGCCCCCCCCGCCCCCCCCCGCCCCGCCCCGTCGCCCCCACTCCGCCCCCCCCAGCGCCCTTCTTGTTTTTCTTCCTCCCACCGAGTTGTTATTCTGTCTCCAGGAAAAATCTCCTGTATCCCGGAGTGAGAATAAAGTCCAGCGTCTGGGTCACGCGGCTGTTTTTTCTGCGCTGTATCCAGCTGGAGGCAAAGTCACCCTCGTCGGGGAGCCCCTGCTAAGTACTAAGTGCTCTTTTTGATACTGCGTGGCAGTCTCTGCTTTTGCAGGTTTGTTCGTAGCGTGTATGAGGCCCTGGGCCTGTCAGAGCAGGCCTAGCTGCCCCCCCCGTAACCCAGTGATCCAGTGCTTCACTGAGTAAATGCTTCATGATCTATCAGGCCGGATACCCTGCAGGAGCACAGCAGGGGCATTGATACCCTGGCAGGTTCAGGGGGCCCAGCACTTTAGAGGGGCTACAGCAGGGGCATGGATACCGTGGCAGGTTCAGGGGGCCCAGCACTTTACAGGGGCCACAGCAGGGGCATGGATTGGGCCCAGCACTCTATATGGGCCTTTAAATAGATAAAATTAGGAAATTGTTTAATGTGGTGGGGGGGGCAGGGGAGCCCCGAATTTGTAGCTACACCCCTGCCCACCCATTACTCCTTGGATGTCACTTTTGGGCACTGCCTCATCCAGTGATTACCAACGCTCAATAAAATTACATGGGGCCACTGAGGTTTGCGAGTCCCCTGTTGGCCACAAACAGTCAGTACAGTAAATAATGAATAAACGCATTTCTTATTTAGGAAAAGCTGAATCGGCTTGTTCTTCTGACCGGCTCGGTAGCTACGATCTTCTGACTCTGCTTGCAGGTCACCCAGGCAGTTTCCCTGCTATTTCAGCTTCAGGGGGACCATCCTGGAGCATCTGAAGGTCCAGGGACGGGGCGACTCATAGCTAATCCTTCAACTGTGCTCCAGGGGTGAGGCTATGGACAGGGGATAAGACGAAATGTCACCCATGTCATTCAGAAGGATGGAGACTTACCTGCTTACTGTAATACAGCAACATATTTGGGGGCTGTAAGCTAAAGAACATTTTATTGAGGGCTAAAGCCCACTTAAAGGCTCACCCCTAGATTGTTCTATCAAACAGGCACATTAGAGCATATTCAACTTCATAGTATCTCACAATTAAAGTAAAGTAAAGTAATAATAAAGACATGAAGATAAAGATCCATCCTGGAGATTTATCTGAAAATCTCTAGATTTTTGTTCTTTTCAGGAAATGTATTTTTTTAATTATTTATTTCTTACTTTTGCACGCGAGTCATTATTGTATAGCATATAGGCCATACCCGTGGCTCTGACCATGCTGAGCAGATTGAAGAAGGATGTACTGGAAGTTTAACAAAATGTTACTGTCATTCTTCAGATATTTAAATTCAGGAGGCTTTGATTCATACAAAACATTTAAGACGCATGGTTGTGCCTGTAAAAAAATTTGTGACGAATCGTTGCACATGAGGTCTGACAGTGGTGCATTGCCAGCTGGTGGGAATCGCAGTGATATTAGGAGACGGATGAATCGGGGAAGTTACTCCGTGAACTGGATTAGCTTTAGGGACGAGCTGAATGGACAGATTGCAGCTTAATGAATGTCACAGCAGCCTCCTTCGCTGATAACGCCTCAAATCCTCATATTCAAAGATGGGGCTATAATCCTCTTCAAGATTGGTCTTTCCACTTCCTGACTGAGCGTACCGTCATTTGAATGAATCCCCAGATCTGAAATTCATCTTAGCTTTCCACTAAAGTGCTTTTGTTACATTCTTATGACAAACACTTGCTATAAAGAGGAGGGGGATGAACAATCCTGCAGACTTTCCACTGATCCTGTGCTTCACACAGATAACTACTTACTGCTGAGGGCAGGAGAGGAAAGTAGCAAATCACTGCAAGGCCGTTTTTGTGCCTGAAAAAAACTTTAATTTGTCCTCCATTAGACAATGTTCTGCCTTCTAACTACACACCAGTTCTCTTTACTTTGAGCTTAGGAAACTACTGACAGTCGTATCTTGTATTGTAGCTGAACCGCAAATTTTTCCATTGAATTACTAATTGTTTCATATGCATATTATATGTAAGGTGTATACGCGTGCATGAAACAAACATTTATATATATATATTATCAGTCTTCAGGACAAGACTACAGTTTCAGGGTGCACTGTTGTTTGATTTATAGATCAATCTAAAAGCTTAAAGTGTATGAATCTCATCTGGCATTTACAAATGGACCGCTTTTTACTCGCATGCAACAGTCCTGCTGAAAATGAAATCATTTATCATTCTGTAAAAATGTTTAGAACCCTAACTGTCCCTGCACCTACACAAAGAAACCATCCCCTCCTCATGAAAGTCCTGCCTCAGAACCACATGGTGGAATATGACTAAAAAGGCATCATCTCCTATTTTATTACATTCTATAAACTTGACGGAAGCTATTATATTGTGTGCAGAAATATGTGATTCGTTTTTATGGCTATCCTGCTCTGTGAACAGCCATTCGCACAGATATTAATCCCACACAGGATGTTTGAATGAATTATATATTGAGATACAATAAACCATGTTTTGGTTGGTTTGCAGTTACCTCGAAGAGAATTGGTTACTTTGTTGTAAAACGTAGACTATAGTCAGGCTATGAAATGTGACCCACGGAGACTTTTTACTGTAGCAATATTGTCAGTCTGTGTTCAGGCATCAAAAAAAAGAAAGATTCATGAGCATTTGAAGTGTAGCATTTTAACTTTTTTTCTATAACAGATTTTCTTTATTGTTTATTTAACGGGCGAATAAATACACCTCATTTATCATGACAAACTGTTCTGCATGCACGCATTACTTTTAAATTTACTACGCAGACACATTATACCACAGTGACACGCTGTTGACAGAGCAGGGCCAGTCAGTCCCTGAGGCGAGTGGGGGTTAAGGATCTTGTTTAGGGGCTCAATAGTCAAATCACGGTGCTGGCTCTGGGATTTGAACCAGCAACATTCTGATCACTGACAAAGCATCCTGTCCCTCTGGGGTACACACTGCCCTCATCTGGTGTGACCCCGAGGACCAGGTAGAATCAAACTCCATCAGACAGCGCTGAAGGGGTGTTAGGTGACAGTACGAACCATTAAACCAATGGGATTTGCTATAAACTGCTAGATTCCAGCTTAATATCCTTAAGTATGTATCCATGTGGCATTTTACAGGCAGTGTAAATGGGTTTATGAAAAGCAGCGGCGGTGCTGGGCCTCCGCTTCCTTCCCAGAGCATGTAGCAAATTCCACGCCTCGTTTTACTGCAGCGAGACACGTCCTTGTACACAGAGGCTGCAGGGCGTGCGATGGCTTTGCAGAACTCCCAGAGCCTTCATCCATCTTCTGAGAGAAGCCTGTGCACCTCCGTAGATGAAATGATCAGCCATGTAAATGTTTTGGCCTTTTAATTAAAACTGTGGGAGATGGTTTATGAAAGTCGCTCCCATTCCCTTTGTTTTCTCAGCGAGATGAAGTGAAATAAGGATCTCGGCTGCCAGACCGTTTTTCGACTCTTTCCCCCTTACTGCATCCCAACGTCGTTCTTGGCTGCGTGGGAATCGGATTCCTCGTGACAGATACCCCTTGCCGGCCTTGTCAGTAATGCATGTTTCCGCATGAGTCGGCCTGCTTTTATGGCACGTGAGGAATCCATCACAGTCGTCCGCGGAGCCGGCGGGCTTCAAAGTGGCTTCAAATGAGACATCCAACGTAAGCCGACAAAGTTACATCTCCCATAAATCTTTGTATATGTTAAAAGGGGCAGAGGTACCTGTGCCAGCGTCAGAAGCCCACTGAGCTATACTCCCTTATTAAAGCTGTCACGAGTAGCGATTGTTCAAATATATGAAGTGGACAAAGATAGCAGCCTGTGGAACCATAAGATAGATATCAGCGTGCCTGTGCGCGGTCGTCCAGGTTGACAAAGCAGGTATGCCAGATCTCTGCACATGGCCCTTATGATCTAGTGGTGTTTGAAGGGCAATCCATTTAAGAAGGTGATGAATAACAAATGACATTGCTTGCAACTTTGTGCAATCTGAAAAACTCAGTGACGGAAGAAACTGCGGTGGAAAATGATCTGCATACATCGTGTTGCACATGTCACTTCACAGCAGTGCAATATGTACAGTTTATTTATTGGAAACATTTCTATTTCTATGTCCAATGTTGTATAGTAGTCATTTAATACCGGGCTGATTGTGTGAATATGTATCTACAAGGGGTCTCCAACTCCGGTCCTGGAGAGCTACTATCCCCTAGGTTTTCTATGTTACCTGGCTTCTGATGAGCCACACCTGCTCCTGGTATTTACCTGAGAACTGATGTGGTTCATCAGAAGCCAGGTAGGATAGAAAACCTACTGGATAGTAGCTCACCGGAGTTGGAGACCCCTGATCTACACAATATGGACAAAAGTACTGGGACACCTGGCCATTACACCTACAGAAACTTTTATGACATATTATTCTAAACCCATTCTAAATAAAACCAGTGTTTCTGGTATCTAGCACATTCATAATATACAACATCTTTATCTATATAGAACCTTTATAGTATACAGCATAGTCATATACGCCTGTAAGCAGAAAATGACACTGCCGTAAATATCTCCATAAGTAAATGATGCCTAGATGTGGTGTTTGAGAAAAGTTTGACATAGTAAGTTATAAATATTCAGGTTCTTTTGCGCACTGGCACTGTAGATCATAACAGGAAACAGGGAGAGCAGAGCAATCTGTCAATCACTCTGTCACTCTGTCAATCAGTCATTAACTGTCATTTTAAGCATTTGATTGTGAAAATCTGTTACTCTGGTTTTCATTCCTCTATTTTTCATATTACAGTAAAACTTACCAGCATGAGAAGTTATTTTTTAAAAGATGACAGGAAAGAAAATGTTTCTTGCATGTGCACCCTAACCCTAACCTTAACCCCTAACCCCTAACCCTAACCCTGCAAAATGTTTCTTGCATGTGTATTATTCTCTGTGGCCATGGGCACTGTTTGTGTTTATTTTATTGACTGTTCAAATGAAGTACTCTCCTGCTGCTTTTTTTGGTTTTGTTTCATGCCTGCCGGTCGTTTGAGAGCTATACGTTTGGTTATATGCAGGTCACCAGGTAAACTTGAATTCTGATTACTCTAACCAGTTTCATTGAACTTATTACTCCTCTAGCATATAAAGTTTTTGGGAGAATTACAGCACCATAAAAGTACTTAAGGCAGCTACAGTCTGACATATCAGCATGCGGTTAAAGAAGTTTTCTAAGAGAGCCGCTGCCAGACTATAATTTGACTGACAGCAGCATGAATGAAAGTTACTGCTGCAGCTTTGAAAAGTACAGCACTGGATACAAACACCAATCTCTGCGGAGATGAGCGCTTACTCATGAAAAATCATGGTGCTGCACCTATCTTTACATTTCAGCATCACAGTGAATCACTTTCCCTTATCGCATGATATTCGAAATCCTGGTAACTGTTTGATCTGGGCTTTGAGAATACTGTGTATATTCAATGGCCACTGTCTGGGTTTTGCTTAATAAAAAGGCAAATACTTTGCACAGGATGTCTCTGCGGTATCTTTTCTGTACAGCATTTTTATATTACAAATATTTTCCGTGTTCCATGCTAGCAGCTTGAAAACCAACAGGTACGCACCGCTGGACCACTGTGTCCCATGTTAGCAGCTTGATAACTGAAAGGAACGCACTGCTGGGCTACTGTGTCCCATGCTAACAGCTGGATAACCGACAGGTACGCACTGCTGGGCCACTGTGTCCCATGCTAGCAGCTTCATAGCCGACAGGTACGCACTGCTGGGCCACTGTGTCCCATGTTAGCAGCTTGATAACCGAAAGGAACGCACTGCTGGGCCACTGTGTTCCCACAGAATGACCCAAAGAACGTGCTAGCTAGCATCTATCTGTCTGTGACCTCTGGTGACTGCATCTTGAAGAGAAGACCATTTTCCAGCATAACCATTATAAAAATACCTCCCAGTCATTTAAAGGTAACAGAGAGGAATGAAAATAATGAACTCGATTAGCCTTTGGCGAACATTTCGCTATCGGATGTGGATACTTCAGTTCCGACATTTTACTAAGGAAAATGGAAAGGTTACCCTCTCCAGCTGGGTGAAAGGGATTCAGATCTTGCTGCAGGGAAGAGCGTTTTTCATCTTCCGCACATTTAAAATCACAAGCTTTTGATTTCAAGTTAATTTCCTCGGTATATTATAGCACATCTCGCCATCCATCTTCCAAGCGCTGATTCAGTACAGGGTCCCAGGGGGCCTGGATCGTGTCCCAGGCAGCACAGGGCGCAGAGCTGGGGGACGCCTAGGGCAAGATAGTGGTCTGTCACAGGACACACACTCCAGGCATTTCAGGATGACATCTTGTCCTTGGCAGCCACTTAATTAGCAATTAACCACTTTCACCTTTGCTGCAAGTGTAACACTTTCAAATGTTTGGAGACACTATCCTAATACTTATGTAATGTTTTCCAGCTTTGTGTGATGTAACTGCAATCTACAATGTTTCTGCTTATTGTGAATATTGTAACCTAAAATAAAACACAATATGTCACTAAGGACCTGAGGGTAACCATCACTTTCCAGATCACCCTTTGCCAAGCTCAGGTCCTTGGTGTTGCTTTCAGAGCTGCTAATGGAACAGCACCTACTTCCACAGGATCTCTCAAAAAGGCCCACAGTACGTTTCATCGCAGGTCCTTCAGTCTGTAGTCGAAGCCACCAGGAGATTCTTCCACTACATGAAAGCAGAATCCTTCTGCCAAATGCCTCAAGACCCATCTTTTCTGGAAACACCTCAACTAGCTTGTCGCTAATCCGCTTTGTTGTCGTCACTTGGTTACAGTGTCTTGGCAAAAATGGATGCTCTCATATTCTAATTTCTCATTTCTAATAGGAGGATACTCACCGTGTTTTATATTTAATAAGCTCTTCTGACCTTACATCTTCTTTTTAAGCTTCTTACATCCCTATGTACTGTATTGCAATGCTCTTGCTCTAATGCTAACTCACTGGGGGCTCTGCCTAGCTGTGCTCATACTTGACAGCCGCTTGCTTGTGATTTATTATCTGCCTCTCATGTCATTTTATACACAGGCATCGACTAAATAAATGCTATGTAAATGCAAAAGTAAATGTTATTTTAATGACAGTATATTCAGTTCAATAAAGGAAATCAATGTGGCATTGTTCTGAGAGTAAATCTTGCTGATAAGGCTTATAAATTGATTACTTTCAGCAGACATTCACTGTAAAGAGTATGCAAAAATATATTAACTGCTTTTTCCCAGAAGAACTTGGAGCACTTTAAGTCACATAACTTTCTACTGTGGAAGGAACCAGTATAATGAGTATAGAGAAATATCCAAATGAACTGTTTCAATGGGTCCAAATATATTTCGCACAGGGTGACAAGTTCTTAATATCTGTAATGACCCTAATAATGATAACTCAGCCTCTTAAGCCAGTAGGACACCAGGGCACTGTCTGGGATTTCTGCAAAGGATGAGCACCAGCCCTGAGGATGAGATGCCTATCATCTGTATTTCTGCTGGATCCCCAGACAAGCTGTCATATCTGTTTTATCTCTAACACCAATAGAGAAGTTTCAATTACTGCAGTGGGACAGCTGCTGATAATGTATGACATGATGCTCAGCCTACAGCAAGCTAGGCTGTTTAAATGCAGCGCTAACTCTAGTTAAGTCTGTATTTTTTATGGTTTATAAGTCCTGGTCTTGAGGACATTCTCTGTACGCTGCCTTTTGCGCCATTGACTCTTTTAATCAACTGGGCTTGATAAACGATTAGATGGACATCTGGACATCAGCTGTGCTTAGGTATGAGTGAAAATTTTTTACAAAAAAATTTTTCACTAATAGGAAAGCTCTTTCAAGGTGAAATGGTGGATGAACCTGAAAACCAAGGTGATAGATATTACTAAATATTAGCCTATGCTTCAATTGTTTCTGAGCTTGAAACAGAAATCAATACATATTTAATAGCCATCGCTGCCGTGGACTCGGACGGGTCTGGTACAGGAACGTGGCATGACACGGGCACAAAAAAAGGTGGCCGACCCACCGGCGGCTCCAAGAACAAAAAAAAACTGGGTTTATTACGCAAAACAGAAAACACTACGAAGATAACAAAAACAAGCATGAGGGGTCAAAAACTAAAGCGGAATCAGGGAAATAGGCAACAATGAAAGCATCCAAAACTACACTACAACAAAACCCTCAGCTCTAACATCTAGCAGCAGCAACAGCAATGAACCACTGGGGAACTGAATAAAAGCAGGAACTAAAATACAAAAGGGGTAACGGAACTAACACAGGACAGGTGAGGCTAATTATCAAAGACCAGGAAAACAGGGCACAGATGAAACTAATAAACTCAAAGGAAATAAAAACATGGAAACTAAGAACTATAACCAAGGAAACAGAAACTAACACTGGGGAATTACAGACATGTAAAGACACAAGCAGGGACACGTGGAGCAAAACCAAAAACCAAATGCAAAATCACAAGGTACAAGAACTAGAAAAACTCAAATGAAACACTAGGGAGAAAAATACAAAAACAGTACAAGGATCACTGGCAATTACATGCTCAAGGTATTGAGCCACACAGCCAAACAGATAACAAAGGAGAACAAAACTAACACAAAGGATGGGATGACCAGCAATGCCTGCTAGCCAAATGGGGAAGGGACACAGAGTAGGACAATAGGGGCTGACCCTGACAATCGCTTAATTTGCTTATTGCTTATTGTTTTGTGAGCCACTTCACTGAGGGGGATGCAAACTAATAGCGTATTTACAGCCTTGTTTCCCAGTGAACTTTCTGCTGTAATTGCATGTCCATTATTATTATTATCAGTTTTAAACAATCTCAGAAATGACTTGGGTGGGTTTCACTGTGTCTGCAAATAATCACATTACACACAGCAGCCATGCCAAAGAATAAAATCCTCTCAGCAAAATGTGAAAGAATAGAAGATATTGTTATGTCTAGCAATCAAAGATGAAGCAGATCCCGTAATGCAGGAGAACGTTTTATTTAGAATAAAGCTGGGTGCAGCCAAATCCGAAGGGGCAAGTCGTGTTGGTCGCGGGAGGTTGAAAGCCAGGTTGGTCAATCCTACAGAAAGAGACGAGACAAGGGAATGATGGGACTGGAAGGTGGACGAAGGAACACCCGAACAGCAGAGCTTAGCAAGTGTCATAGGAATGGTACTTCACAACTCTTGGAGCTTGTGTCGGGGTTAAGTAGCTTGACTGGATTGCGATGATAGCCTGTTGCGGTGTGGTCCCACCCCTGTGGCCGTGACAGTACCCCTCCGACTGCCGCCTCCAGTAGGCCGAGGAGTGTGCCACGGGCGACCACGGACCATGAGGCCAGCTCGGAAGGATTGCGGAGACAGAAGTCCGTCACCAGAGCAGGATCCAGAATGTCCATGGCAGGCACCTACAGTAGGAACAATCCTCTGGACCAAAACCCTCCCAATCAACTACTGTAAATGCTGAAGAACACCCACCCTCCTGTGTGAGTCTAGGGGTGATGGCATTGCCACATGGGTCGGTCGGTGCACTGGGCTGTAGTGAACAGGTTTAAGTAGAGACGAATGGAAGGTAGGACAGGTATGGTACATACTGGGTAGTGCCAACCGGAAGGAGTCAGGACCCACCTGCCTCATGATCTTAAATCGATCTATGAACTGAGCAGACAACTTATGGCAGGAAGGCAGATTCAAGTTGCTGGTAGACAGTCACACCCGCTACCCCACCCGGTATGGTGGGGCTGGTCTTCTTCGTCTGTCATCCTGGGCCTTCTGTTTGGAAGCCTGGTGAGAAAGGGTCCGTTGGGCTAATTGCCAGGTATGCTTCGCCTTGCGATACCAGTCCTCAACTTGGGGTACGTTACAGGGTTCAGCCTCCCACAGGAAGAGTGAAGGAGTGTAACCCAAGACACACTGAAATGGAGACATACAGGTAACTGGATTTATGAGGGAGTTTAACACATAAACAGCCCAAACCAGGTGGGTAGCCCATTCCATTAGGCGGTCCTTACACAGAAGCCAGAGGGCTTTTGACACCTCTTGATTAATCCTTTCTGCTAAGCCGTAGGACTGAGAATAACAGGCAGATGTCAGACTCAGAGCGATATTTAGTTTGTGACAGAGGGCCCTGAATACTCGAGATGTGAACTGAGGACCTCTATCGGATACAATGTGTTCAGGGAATCCAAAATAATGAAATACACATGTCGGCTAGGTCTGTAGCGTTTGTAAGCTTAAGCAGGGCGATGAGTCTGCACATTTTTGAGAACCGGTCCACAACAGTTAACACAACAGTGTTACCTTTCAAAGCGGGTAGATCCGTGATGAAGTCGAGCTCCAAATGTGACCATAGATGGGACGGCATGGACAATAGATGCAGGAGGCAGGCTGGTGGTTAGTGCCTTCAGCTGTGAGCACACAGAACAGGAGGCAACATATCTCTCCACAGTTGTTCTCCATCCAGGCCACCAATACCACCGGGATGACCTGAGCTCAGAGAGGTGTGTACCCAGTTTAGTACTGCCAAAAGCAAGTGGCGAGGGATGTACATCCACCTGACAGGGCACCCTTGTGGGGGTGTCGAGCGTTCGTTGGTTAGACGTAGCGCCTCATCCAAAGAGCAGGTGATCGTGGCTGCAAAACAGGTATGTGGTAGCGCGGTCTCCTCCTTACAGCCGATGTCAGTGTTCTGTAAATACCTGAAAGGGATGGCGAGCACCCTCCAGCCAATGCCTCCACTCCTATAAGGCCAGCTCGATGGCAAGCAGCTCCCGGTCCCCAATGTTGTAGTTGCATTCAGCGAACGGCAGTTTTTTATAAAAGAAGGCACATGGGTGTCTACGACCAGTGACTGGGTTCCGTTGGATGAGAATCACTCCCACACCGACATCCGATGCGTCGACTTCGACCTCAAAAGGGATTTCTGGGTTGGGTTGTTGTAGGACCTGAGCAGAGCAGAAAGTGTGTTTTAGGCAAAGGAAGGACTGGTCCACCTTGGGGGTCCAATGAAGGCTTTTACCTGCTCCTTGGGTGAGCGCAGTAAGAAGGGCTGCTACCTGGCTAAAATTACGAATAAATCGTCAATAGAAGTTAGCAAAACCTAGAAATCTTTGAAGATCCTTAATGCTCCTAGGGAGAGGCCATTGTTGGATGGCCGTTACTTTTCTCTTATCCATAGCTACCTCCCCAGGCCAAATGAGATATCCCAAGAATTGCACCTGGGTTTGATGGAATTCACATTCCTCACCCTTAGCATACAAGTGGTAGTCCCGTAGTCTCTGGAGCTCCTGGCATACATGAGACAATTGCTGAGAAAGGGTAGTGAGTATACCAGAATATCGCCAATGTACACCACTTCAAAATGGTTAATCATTTCTTGGAAAACAGGGTACATGAAGGACTGGAAGATGGAGAGGCTATTGGCTAATCCACAAGGCATCATACAGTACTCAAACTGACCAGTAGAGGTCACAAAACAGGTTTTCCACTCGTCCCCTTGGTGTATGCGGATAAGGTTATAAGTGCTCCTTGCAGTTTAAAAAAATAAGTAGCCCTCCGGAGCTGTTCCAGCACCAAGGGAATTAGTGGAAGGTGCTCTCTCTGCTTTATAGTAATAGCATTGAGGGCTCTAAAGTCTATGCAAGGACAGAGACCCCCATCCTTCTTCTTAACAAAGAACAACCCAGCAGTTATAGGGAATGTGGATGGTCGGATAATACCTTGTCGGAGTCCCTCCTGGATGTATGCCGCCATGGCCTCCTCTTTTGCGATGGACAGGGTATACAGATGACCCTTGGAAAGGTAATGTCCCTTAACCAGATCAATGGCACAATCACATTCGCAGTGAGGTGGTAACTTAAAAGAGAGTGCCGTTTTTGAGACGTCCTGGTAGTCCGAATATTCCTTGGGGATATAAGACAGGTCCTGGGGTTCAGGACTCTCTGTCGAGGAAGCCTGGCAAGGGATGGTTAGGCAGTGACTTAGACAGTGGGTTGACCAGGTGGTGAGCTCACCAGTCCTCCAGCCCATGCCAGGATTGTGTCTATGCAACCTGGGGAGACCAATGATGATGGAGGTCTTTGGCCTCAGGTAGAACCAGGAAGTCCAGGGTCTCTTGATGCAACACTACAATGGGACCTATGCGGTAACTTACTTCTCCTCTGGGGAGGGGTGCTCCATTCACCCCAAGCACCGTGACGGGATTAGAGAGAACCTGCAGTGGAATGCTGCTCTATAATGCCAAAGAAAGGCTAATAAAGTTGCCCACAGCCCTAGAGTCAACCAGTGCTTTAGCATGGTGTCCCCTTTTGGAGCTGTTAATTAGGACCAAAACAGTGATAGGAACCAGTGAGACCCCAAGAAATGCAGAAATACCTACCTTGGCATAAGAAGCTAGAAATTTGGGTTGAATGGTGCATGTACACAGTGCAGTATAAGTACAGCCCTTGAGAAGCTTGTTGATGCCTTTCATCAGAGAAGAGTCGAGCGCATCTGAGTTGCATGGGCTCTGTTGGTTCTGTGCTGGTGGATCGGACTGGAGCTGCAAATTCCACAACAGTGCAGGTTCCCAGAAGTAGATCAAATAATCTCTCCCCCAGACTGCGACCCACAGCGGGATGGTCGAATATCTCTTTAAAAGCTTGTTGAAATTCCCATGCGGAATCAAGAAGAGGGCTGTCATCTAATCATAATGCGGTGGCCCACTCATGTGACCGTCCAGTGAGGAGGGAGATGACAAATTGAATCTGGGCTGTATCCTCCTGGAAGCGATCTGGGTGTTCCTCCACGAACAAACCGCACTGCATGAAGAACACCTGGCAGTGATCTGGATTGCCGTCGTACTTCTACGGTAGGGAAACAGGTACAGTCACGGATGAGTCCATGGCTGTCGTAGCAGCTTGGAATTCCATGAGTTGGGAGATCAGGTTAGTCAGGTGGTCGACCTGCTGCTGAAGCCTTTGATTCTCCGCGGGGTCTATGTTCCGGCGAATTATTCTGGTATGTCTAGCGATGAGAGATGAAGCGGGGTGTTTTATTTCGAATAAAGCTGGGTGCAGCCAAATCCCAAAGGGGCAAGACAGGCAGAGAGTCGGGTTGGTCGTGGGAGGTCAGAAGCCGGGGTGGTCAATCCTACATAAAGAGACAAGACAAGGGATCGATGGTTGATGAAGGTGGACGACGGAAAACCAGGACAGCAGGGCTGACGGAGATGATCAGGGAAGATGGGCAGGCATGACAACAGGAGACGACAACACAGGCAGGGCGGGAAGGTTAGACAACAGACAGAAAAGCGCTCGGCTCGCCTGTTGCGGTGTGGCCCCACCCCTGAGGGCGTGACAGATATAATGTTATTTACTCTGGCTCCTGGCTGCTTTTTTTTGCTGGACTTCTCATAATAATAATAATAATTTACACTTTATTAATCCTCGTGGGGAAATTCTACAAGTCAGTGTTACCAAATAAAGATGTGCATTGAAAGCAGAGCGACAAAAACCTCTTTGTGTCAGTTGATACTTAAAGTGAAAAATTGCAAACTTTGCTATGTAGTAGTAGTATGTCTAAATCCTCAGTATGGATTAGACATGTTTACATGCATACTAAGAAATGTAGACATGTTAGTCCAACTGAGATCATACGATTTTCTTAGTCAGACTATGACATCCAGATAATGTGATCGGGAGCCAATTTACTCCTGCATGTATAAGTTCAAATGGACTTAAACTTTGACCTGGAACTAACAGAAGAAGCTTGTAGCATAGCAAAGGATATACATCACGTACAAGATGTGCAGCAGTGCAAAACTGTCCAATTCACCACGTAAGTAAAAGGTGTTCTTCCTCTGCACCAGATAACATACTTTTTGGTACTTCAAGAAAGTGTTGCATTTCCACTGGCATCAAAACTGGTACCGGTGTCAAATTTTTTTTGTTTTGTAAATATCCCAATATCTATTACAACAAAATCACATTGGAATATTTGAAAAATTTGCAGTACTGTGCTGTCATAGTATATTACACAAAATACTTTATTTCTTGTCATGCTATCCTGATCTTGTTGTATCTATCCTTCCGAACAGATCACAATTAAAGCTTGTATTGCTTCCATTTGTCTATGCACACATTATTATTAATTTTATTATCTTTTTTATATCTGTGGCATAATACGTCAACCAGAAAAAGCCCAGTACTAACAAGCTGAAAGGAGCCATATCACCACCTATTGTAGCAGAGACAAAAATACTTGGGTCAATATATCGATTTGCCTGCCTGCATGTATACTGAGACAAGGACAGTAGTTTGATTAAATGACATAGTCAAGCTATAACCGTAGCTCGTCTTAGCATTGCATATAAACATACTTACTAAGTGAACGGTACCTGGATAACATACTACATCCTGCGAAATTCTGAAGTGTGCTACCGATGGCCACTATGCTACTCCACAAGGCCACTGGGCCTACAAGCAGAGAAGAAGAACAATGCTTACTGAAAAAAAGAAAAAAATAGCAAAGGAAATGCTATCACTTTACAAAGTTTAGTAAAAAAAAAACCCTGTTACATAAGTTGACTCAAAAATGCTTTTTATTCATTGATAGTTCACAGGGGTCAGTCTGCATCATTGATCCACATCTGGGTTAGCTAATGTGTGAGATGGAAACCGCAGTGTGTCGAAATGCATGCAAACTGTTCTCATACATAAATGAAGTGTTTGCTGCAATAATGGTCGAGAAGAATATTCCTAATGCGATTTAGTACCTACTGTGATTTAGGATGCACCTTCAGTCATTGTTCATTCACTCTTTTCTGGTGGATCAGTATTGTCTGTTTATACAGTATATGTTACACATTGTCTAATGAAAAGAAGTTATTTTATGTATCAGCTAGGTGCGCCTGGAAAAACAGCCACTACTTCATTGCTTATGTAAATTTAAAATTTTAGAAATTTGTGTAATATAGTAAGATTTCCTGAGACCATTTAAGTATTGTACGTTTAGAGAAAAAATATTAGTATATTTACAGGACAAAATGATTCTGAAGAGTAATACAGAGACGTCCACCATCTTATGTTGGGTTTGGTGGATTAAATTAGATTATTTTTCACTCACTCAAGCCAATCTTCCCTCAAAGTGTTGAAAATCATGAAAGTCAAACCTGCAGGAAAGTAACACTCAGCAAATAACACTGAGCATTCAAGCATGATAAATAACTTCAGGCAAATGTTACAAACCTACATGTGAAATCCTTTCCTTTCCCAGTCCACCACACAATTCACTCATTCACTCATTCATCTCCGTTATACAATCGAAAGATTGCAGGTTCGAATCCCCCACCAGCAGGTCACCATTGAGGTACCCTGAGCAAGGTACCGTTCCCAAGCACCGCTCCCTGGGTGCTGAATTAGCTGCCCCCTGCTACAGTATGTCACAAAAAGTCACATATGGGTTAAATGCAGAGGACACATTTCGTTGTTACGCACTATGTGCTGTGCTGTGGTGTATTAATAATGTCCACTGATCACCTAATTCTAATATGTCTACGTATCTTTCTTTTACTCCCTCTTATTCATACTCTGCTTATTGTTTTTGTACTTCTTTTCTTGATTGTATGTGTAATTGTATGCTCATGCTTCCATCAGCACCAAAACAAATTCCTTATCCTTTTAGTCCTTGTTGTACTGTATAGAAGGATTCAGATTCTGATTCAGTATTTAGTGATCTATATTGAGTATTTGAGTACTGTGCAATTTTACAAAGCTGTCTAGCAAATAGTAGGGAAGACTGGCATATTTCCTATAATGTAAGTTTGCATGTGTCATGATACAGTGAGATAGGGATGAAACTGAGGCTAAAATGGCTACACAAGTTCTGGAAATTTCTACATTTTTTCTCCATATTTCCCTGAGGCTCTCTCCAAACAAACTGGAAACGCCCAGTCCAGTGGCATCCTGTTAATTATATAAAACCTTAACAGGGCCATTAGTCCAGGCGATGTGCATGCAGAGGGGCACTGATTGATTGCCATGGATACGGGACAGGCCGCCAGTATTCTACGTCATTACAGAGCTGTCCAGCAGCTCACGCTGTAAATGATCAAGATAATTAAATGGGAGACTTAACATTAGATGAAAGATTTTTGTTAAAAAAACACGGCATTTTGTTAAACACAACAGGCCTCGTTTTTGCCATTTACTCAGATTTAATATGAAATTGGCTCTGTGTTTACAATCATAAAATGCAGGTATAAATAAAAAAAATACCAGTAATAAGTAAAGTTGGCAGAGTGTCAGTTTCTGTGGCGTTTGGATTAAACAGGGGGCAGGATGCCCAGTACGTGTTCTTGTGGGGGCGTCTCCAGGACCGGTCCTGCTCTTGTGCGACCTTCTGTGTGTGTGAAACCGGCCTCATGCTCTGACGCCCCAGTTCGTTAGCGCCTGCCATGACCTCTTTGTCTCCAATGTCTTATCATATTCCTTCCATGTTTATAAGTTTACATTACTTATATATTAACATGTTTACATTGCATTCTGTTTCAAAATCAGAAAAAACTTTATTGATTCCATAGGGGAATTGCTTAAAATTGCTTGGGAAGTTAATTTAATTGCTTAAATTGCTTATGTATATATTCATAATTATACTCGTATGTATTATCCTATTGAAGAACCTTAGTTATTGTTTTATGTTTAACTTGTGTTTACCGACCGCTGAAGTACATGCAGAGTAAGATGCTCACTGCAAAGTGTAGCTGGCTGCTTTCTGCACATATTACAATAAGCTCTCCTGAATCATTCATCTAACAACGTCTCTGCCTAGCCTCATGTCTCCTATGCCGCCTCAGTGTCACCAATGCACTAACCTTTGTTTCAGTAATGTTTTGTGCACTGGATTTGCTGCCACTTCCAGCTGGTTCTGAGGCACTGGTGGAGCATTGATTCTCAGTCAAATGCTGAAAGACTGAAGTTCTATTAAGGAGAGTTAAATATATGCTACTACTCATGAAAATGAAAGAAAATTGACATTATGTTGTTTGTTTTCATCAAAGTCATGAAGGTGACAGGGAAATATATTGGACTGTATGTATATTAACATGAAAGAATGTACATTAATTCTGATTCCAGTCATGTTTTTTTATTCCATGACCATTGATTATGTGGACTAAAACTCCTTTCTAATAATTTGGCCTGTTTACAGTATAGCCGTCATTTTATACAGTATTACTTTTAAGAGAACATACATTTTCAATTAAATGAATGCAAGTTGGAAGGTAGTATATTTAGTATAGTAAAATAGCAGAAGTATTTTAACAACAGGGCATCATGTTATAATATTTCGGGAAGCATTCCTTTATATTATCACTGTGACAATGTAAGCTGCAGTTTAAGCTGTAAACCGGCCTGCCTTCAGCAGGCGATCGATCCCCATTGTCGGTAAGAAATACTCCCTTTGAGCTCAGATGCTTTCTGTAATTTTCCTGCTCTCTGACTTTGAATGGATGCTGCGGGATTGGCAGCCCCTCTGGCGATGTGCAGTTTACAGTTTGCATAAACTCGCTCACTCCTCTGTGTAATGGATGCTGAGGCACATTTTATAATTCATGTCAAGTCAGTGTAGGTGTCCCCCCCTCCCACACACACACACACACACACACGCACACACACACATAGTTTGATTTCCCTGCTGTCTGTCAGCTAGGTGAGCCTGAAAAAGCACTGCATCATTTCCTTATCAAATCGTATCGAAAGCTTCAGGCTGTGGAGAGAGAGGAAGCCCCTAGTTACCATCGCTATGCAATGCACCATCAATCTCCCCTCCCCTTCCAAGTTAGGAAATGGGTGTGACTTTTTAAAATACCAATAAGCATCTAGCCAGGAGAGCAGCTCCTCCCCGCAGAGCAAACACATGTCAGTGATACCTGTGGGGCCTCCATGAGGAAAGATCCTGTTTGGGATTAATATTCTCCTGGATGCACTGGACACATGATGGGATGGATAAATCAGCAGCTCCTCTCCCCAAACTTGCAGGACACATGTGGGCTTCAGCCTGGGGGCAGTAAAACCCCTTTCATTTCTCACCACTGTTCAATGAGATTTGAAAAACACACCGGTCTAGATCACGGGGGACATCCATGAATGATAGGTGTGCCAGCAAGCATCTAACCGTAGTTTGTAAGTCTGTGCGATGGCTTGGAAATGCCTTTATACATCACACTGATAAATACTCTTGACTTCAGCAAACCACCCCCAGTACAACATGTACACGTTTTAAGCCGTCCGGCTCTTCCTATACACATTAAATTTATTTAGCTAACGCTTTTCTCAAAAGTGATATACATTTCCTGAGTAAACAAAGTCAAACAGTTTCAGAAATAATTGGGGGTTAAGTACCTTGCTCTGGGGCCCAAAGGTGACATCCATTGATAGGTAGACACAACTTAATAATTTAAATGCAAAGGTTTCTTTTGAGGGGGGGGGGGGGGGCATTTGAACCGAAATTAAACATTGGGGGATATCCACGCCTCCCCTTCCCCCTCGGC
>JAABNY020000108.1:30655041-30681232 GCA_015164015.2 Brevimyrus niger | reverse complement strand
GGGCGGTGGTGCGCGCGGCGGGGGGGGTAATATGAAGCTATATTAAATATTGGGGGATATACATGCCTCACATTCCCCTTCGGTTACGGATATGCCATCGGTGACATCACTCTGCCAATCCTGGGATTAGATGAAGCAACCTTCTGATCACAAACCTCCTAAACATCACATCAGGCATGCATTGATCTACAGACAAATGTAGCAGGTTTCTGGTTGCACACAATACAGGCAGCACATTTTAATCTCCTAGTAAAACAGGAGAAGGGGAAATCCATTAAGCTTCCTGTTTCTATGCTGGGACAGGGGAAGCTTTTCAAACACATTCTGCAAGCAGAATCACCTTAGCGAATCATATTCCATGTTAAAAAACCAGCGGGAGGACACAAACAATAACATTTTGAAAGCCAAAAACTACAGGGCAAGTATAAATGTGCTCGATAGTGTCTGTGTGCCCAGACATGAAATATACTAATGGATGTGGCTTTTTATATAAAAATGAGTACAAGTTATTTAGCTCTACCTTATCTATCCTTGGACCTGAAACCAAATATTACCTCTGGAAAATAGCTATTGATCCAGGGTGACACAATTCTCTTTGACTGGATTAAGGGCAGTTGGGCTGCCCATTTTATTCCAGTGTCATGTAATTGTGTTATCACAGAGTGTTATTGATTGCCTCGATGCTTAAAGTGCATATTTGGTTACAAATTTATATTGCAGCCTCAAAGCTTTAAGCAAAGGAAAGTGCTATGTTTTGCTGCCAGACCCTGCTATAATGTAATAATGGATAATACATTTATAAACCATATACAGAACCATTAAATGCCGTCCCTGGATTCACACCAGTTACAATATTTCAGCAGAGAAAACGAGTGACGATATGCTTAGCGTACATTCTACAGCTAGTCAATTTATTGGATGTGGTAACACTCCTATGCCATTCTTTCTTTCCCTCTTCCCTTTTCCTCCTGAATCATTTTTACACATCTTTGGATAACTGTGATGTGAGAGGCCGTATATAATATTTATTGAATTGAATTGAATTGAATACTACAGTATTGAATACTGAATATTACTGCAGCGAGGGGTTGAATGTCCATTTATCCATTATGCCCGTCACTTAAACTGGTCAGGGTCATGGCGGGGTGGGACTGGAGCTTGCGCTAAGCAGCCCAGGGCACAAGGCTGGAGACACCCTGCATTTAGTGTGTTCACTCATTTTATTCATGTATTTATGCTGGATTGAGTCCTGAGCTGTGATGTCAGTGGGGTATGTCTGTTCATCATGCTTTCTATTTACCCTGAATCCTGAATACCCCCCAGCAAGTCCTGCTAGTCTATGGTTTAGACAGGGTAAGGCCATTCATTCAATGCTGCAATTTTCCACATGCATACCTGTCTCGGTTTGCGGGCCCATACTTACCAGTCTAGGGAAGTGTTACAAAACGCAGTCATCGGGGAACCCCAGACAGTCCCATTTCTGCTTCCTCTCAGCTCCCAGCCCACCTGTTCCAAGTATTTGTTATTCCTGATCGGCTAGGAGCTAGGAGGGAGCAAAAACATAGACTTTCTGGGGTTTCCCGAGGACTGGGTTGGGAAACACTGGTCTAGGGCATGTATTACTGTGCTACACATGGAGACTTGTCTCCATGTCTAGGGCATGTATTTCTATACTTCACATGGAGCCATACCTTAACAGTCTAGGGCACGTATTTCTGTGCTACACATGGAGACTTGTCTTAGCAGTCTAGGGCACGTATTTCTATGCTTTGCATGCAGACTTGTCTTAGCAGTCTAGGGCATGTCTTTCTATTCTTTACATGGAGACTTGTCTCTGGTCTCTCCTGTTTCTTTTCATGTACTTCTTACGTGATTTTTAATGAAAGTTACCCATCACACAGTAGGCTTTGCTGGCTGCGATTCTGAAATGATTGTTTTACTCAATTATTTAGGTTCACGTCCAATGAAAGGCAGTTCCCGGGCCAGTCCTCTGTGGATAAGGACCCAGAGCCACGGGAAGGACAGAGCACATGTTCATTAATCTCACAGCCTGAGGTGCCGACAGCAGCATGGGGGGGTCTGTCTTGGCACAGTGAGCAGCCATTGCACTTTATTGGGTCAGACTCCCCTGAACAGGCAGTCATGATACACTGCATATGTACTGTTTCCCCCACTGATTATTTCCTAGTGGGTTATAGATGGTTATACCCCTAAGTTTCTCCTTATAGCAATATTAATTTGATCTATGAAATTCTGTCTTTCAAACCCGTCCTGGAGCAAATTACTTGTAGCCGTTATTGCCAAGTGGTGTTTATTATGTGGGTCAAAGAAAATTGCTTTTTCATTGGTGCCGGCTTCTGGAACTTTACTCTCTGGGTTGTCAAGAATGTCCTGAAATATAGAGCCTATCAATGATGTGTGAGTTTCCATCCTCAGTGAACCCTTAGCACTGCTACTGCCAGCTTCATTTACACATTGTGTTCTCTGTACTTGAAATAATTAGTTTCACGAGAACACTAAGATGGTTCATTTACTGCAAAATTATCTCTTGATGAGTTAACACAGATAAGGGTCACTCCTAGGCATTTTTTTCTTTGGGAATTACATTCTGCTCTACTAATAAATGTCCGTTCCTTGTGTCTGTCTGTTCATTACCTGTGTGAGGTAAGACTATTATGTAATACACAGGCATATTTCCTGAAATAATTGAGCAATTAACATCACTGTGTTTGTGCATGGAACATTCATTATTTTTGGTTTTCATGACCAGGAGAAAAGCTTGTTACTGTGAGGGAGGCGACTTCTGGGGTCTGTGGCATTTCAATAATGAAGGTTGCTCAGGTGGGTGTTGTTTCACAAAGAAGCGGTTAAAGTGACAGGAATCCGAGGGGAAGCCGACATCCAGCAGGTAATTCGCCTTCATGCTTTTCCCATCAGGCAAGCAAGTTCATGTGAGCCACATTCCAGAAACAGCTGTTTGTCATGGGAATGAGCTCTGGAGGCCCTGTTATGGGCTTAGGCTTAGGCTTAGCGTCAGCTTTAAATAGGGTTTAGGGTTAGGCTTAGCGTTAGCGTCAAATACGGTTTAAGGTACAGTTCCTTTAAGGGACAGCAAAAAACAGTTGCACTTGGAATGGTTGTGCAGCAAAATGTCAAAACTTTGACTTGTTTTGAATTATTAACCAGTATAACCTGATGAACCCGATATCTGGATCTGACTGACTTCAGTGAGATACATACAATTATGTGTCTAATTCTCAGGAATTACTTAAGTATTGTCAGAGTCTTTGAAATAATACTTCTTTAAAATGGCCTTCCTACATTCTTGAAATACGATCAATTTTGGCAGAGAAGGCCTATTCTGCCAGCTGGGATATACCGCCATCTTGGTTCACTGTTGCTGTGGAACATCAATAAATATGATGCCATTTACCTGGGAGTGTCTCCACTGTTTATTGGTCTATAGCTTTGTCAAGTGGAAACAGTGTCCCCTTGACTTACAATATTAGGAACTGCATCAAATATGTCCAAAATATTTTATTTCATATGTTTTGTCCATCGGACATCTGTATGTTCCTTCTTGAAGAACTTCAGAAAGATAACCCATAGGGGCATCCTTCAAATGGTATTCAGGCTATGAAATACACAATGTTGAACAATATACACTATAAATTTCGATTTTTTTTTTCAACCTAAAAAACAAAAAGCAGCTATTTTTTTGCATTTTTATGCCATTTTCTGACAAAGGTCACTTGGCCAAAGAGGAATATTATGATTACTTCAAAGCCACTTGATGACTTACCATCATTCAGAAAGTATTATAAGTTGGTAAACATGGGTAAAGAGCAGATCAGTTTAATTAAAGCAATAAGCATGCACAAGACAGCCACAATGAGCCACATTCAGAAACACACTCAATTCCACATATATATTTCAATGTTTATCTAGGTGAGGTCATTGGGATGCCACCGTAATCATGAATCCAGTGATTCTCTTTCCTGTCCACCTACACATGGCCACTATGCCCCAGTATGAACTAATAACCACATGTGTACACATCCTCTGCTCTGCCACTGAATAATAGAAGGTGGCGATTGCCCTCAAAAGAACATGCCAGAAACAAGACCTGTATCTGGGGCACGTTTCTGTCTGGTCACCTTCCAGGTAAAGGACGTGGACAATTAATCACTGTGGCAACACGCAATGTCACGTTCCATTAGCATCTGAGGTGGTGACCGCCCACAGCTGGCTCTGTGACAGCTTCAGTACTGCCACAGTGACGGCAAGAAGTGAACGAGGTCCCGGCACAAACCACCTGCCTCTCACATGTGCAGAAACACATTCATCAACGAAGGTTCTTCAAGGGCTCGACGGCACGCAGGTGCCGGCTCCAGTTTGCACATTGTCTCTCGGGCTTCTCTCGGGGTGAGTAAGGTTCCTCAAGAACGCCCAGCCTGTAATTGTGAATCTGATCTCATTAGAAGGGAATGTATCCAAGCAGGACGTACCATATGGTCACCTATGCAATAATTAAGAGCCAATAAAAACCCAAAAATATGAAAAATGAAAATGCATATCAGTATTAATTTTTTGCATGTTATTATCTGAAATATTCAGATACTACAATTACCCTTGATTTTAAGGAAAACCAAAGCTGAAAATTTAACATACAATTAAAATGTGATTATTTTTTGTTACAATGAGAATGTGATTTTCAGTCATCAATATGTAGCTTAGCTACATTCTATAATGTTCACAAGCCACCACTGTGTATCATTTCCTGAAAAGCAATTTTTTTATACATGTTGTACTCTGCTGAGCATGGTTACTTGAACCAGAAATCACTGAGTGAGATGGAAGGCAATTGATCTGCTTGTCAACACGCAGCAGTGAGGAACTGGTTTGAATAGCCTCTATTACACCACATGTTTATTGATATCTACGTCATTCTTAAGTTATGACATACTTAAGTATTCTGGAACTTTACTCTCTAAATTGGCAAAAATGTACTGAAATATAGAGCCTACAGTATCATTAATGTGTGGGTTTCCATCCTCAGTGAATTCGCTTTAACCAAAATATAAAGGATAAAGCCTCTCAACCATCCTATTACATACAGCCTCTTAGCCCTCCCATTGGATACAGCCTCTCAGCCATCCCATTGGATACAGTCTCTCAACCATCCTATTACATACAGCCTCTCAGCCCTCCCATTGGATACAGCCTCTCAGCCATCCCATTGGATACAGTCTCTCAACCATCCTATTACATATAGCCTCTCAGCCATCCCATTGGATACAGCCTCTCAGCCATCCCATTGGATACAGTCTCTCAACCATCCTATTACATACAGCCTCTCAGCCCTCCCATTGGATACAGCCTCTCAGCCATCCCATTGGATACAGTCTCTCAACCATCCTATTACATATAGCCTCTCAGCCATCCCATTGGATACAGCCTCTCAGCCCATCCATCGGATACAGCCTTAAAAGCATTCCCATCGTAAACAGCCTCTCAGCCCTCCCATTGAATACAGATTTCTCAGCCTTAGTTTTCCATTGCTTCCATGATATTCTGTCTCTGACAGAATTTTTCATGTCTTTGCTGTTTTAATTCCATCACATTTCAATGAATGCAAGTAAATACAGTGACGTTTTCATGTTCATAAAAATATTCTGCCAATTCAGGTTGATTGTAAACAGACTGAGATATTCTTGCAAAATTTAATTTAGAACATAAGAACATAAGGAATTTACAAACAAGAGGAGGCCATTCGCCCAATTAAACTCTTTTGGGGAGAATTCAACTAATAGCTTAAAGTTGTTAAAATCTATTCTAGCTTGTAACCCAAGGTTTTAACTTGCACTACACTAACAGGAAGACTATTCCATACTCTAACTATACGCTGTGTAAAAAGTGCTTCCTCAAATCCAGTTAAAAATGTTCTCTCACTAATTTCCACCTGTGGCCATTAGTTCTTGTATTTGAACTAATATTGAAGTAACTATTTGGTTGAACAGCATCCAGACCTGTTAGAATCTTACAGTATATACCTGGATAATGTCCCCCCTTAATCTCCTTTGCGCGAGGCTGACAAGATTCAGCTCAGCTAACCTCCACGACCAGGAATCATTCTTGTAGCCCAATGTTGACCACTTTCTAAGGCAGCAATGTCCTTTTTAGGGAAGATAACAAAAATTCTCCTATTGCTATAAAGTGTCAAAGTGTCAATTATAGAAGTTACTGCAACTAAAAACTAGTTTCATCACAAAAAACAGCATTACAGGTCATTACAACCATATATTCTTTAATAGGTAATTACATTTTTGAGCTACATAGAAATCTGACCTTCTGATTTTCAATACTCCTGTATTATGTCCTAACTCAAAAAGCAAGAAACAATTGCCATTTGAACAAGTAGAGAGCCATCAAATTATGCGTGTGCTGTGATTATATATTTAATGATGCTAAATATTATTCCTATGGTATAATGCTTATTTTTGTTTAGACATTTTCCTGTATGAGCTCACACTCACTGTTCTTTGTAATTATTGTAATGTTATTGTAACTCTATTGTGATGTGAAAATATAAAATGGAGAAGTTCCTTCAAAACCCTGCATAGATACAGATGCGATTCTACATCCAGAACAGGCTGGCTTCCAACATGCACCCGCTCCCCAGGTGTGACCAACGGGAAGTACAGACACTGATAATATGATCTCTAAGATAATATGTTGAATAATGCTTTACTCGGTACCTTGTCATCTGTTTTACAGTATCTGCTCAGAGCAGTCATCACCTGCTTGGAAAATGAAGACAAAGAGAATGTGATTATCTTATAATAGAGATAAGTGACACTTTGGTGGATTCTGAGAAACAACAGAACCAGACAAACTGTGTCTTCCGGCCCACTGTATATGGAAGCCCGGTACTGGAATCCTCCATTTTATTCCAATTTTAGGAAGCGACTGCATCACATTATAATCTGAACTTACTGCTTGATCCATAACAAATTGGAATTTGATGTTTAACATGCTGGCATCCAGACCACTTTTATTTAATTTGATATAATTTGAATTTAATTTTAAACTTCGAAAGCAGTGTGTATGCTAATGTCTTGTGTATACAAACTGGACATTTCAGTAAAATATAATTTTTGAATTCTTATACTTACCTTTCATAAGATGAATAAGTTCTGGAGGAATCTCAGTGCGTGATCCTTATGCTGAGGATAAGGTTGACAAGCTCTCATTAAGTTGAATCCACACCTCTTCATCATCCCTGCATCTGGAGATCTTTGAACACCACCTGCCCCACAAGTCACACCACACCAGTGCCCAGTAGTAGATTCAAGACCGGGTGTATTTACTTTTCTAGCAGATGCTATTATCCAAAGTGATGTGCCATTGAGAGAGCAAGGATCAGCCATTGCCTGGAGCGTCTTGTGGTTAAGGGTCTTGCCCAGGGGCCCAACGTCAACATTATTCCTGGGGATCGATGGAATTTAAACTGGTGACCTTCCGATCACAGACACAGCATCCTAACCCATCAAGCCACATACTGTCTCCAAGGTCAAACCCTTATGAGACAGTCAATGCAGTGGTAAACCTCATTATTTGCGAGTGACAAAGGCTGCAAGACCCAAATGGGACACCCCCTTCCCTCCAACGTTACCCTCTCCCCACCCCCAAAGTAGGAGCTTAACTCCAGCTGAGCTCATGACAATACCTTGACAAGGAAAATGAAAAGAAATTCCAGCAGGAGCTTAAATATAAGGCCAGCCTGTCAGGTATGCTTAATTAGCTAGTCCTGATGGACAGTCATCCCATTAGGGTGTCCCCGGCCTTGCTCCCTGTAATGGACTGGCATCCCCTCCAGGGTGTCCCCTGTCCTGTGTTCTGTGATGGACTTGGTCGCCATTGCTAAAAAACCAAAGGGGTTTATTTCCATAACAATATCCAGCTAATTACCGTGGCAACAGTAGTGTTCCTATTCTTACATTGGCCCCTTTATTAGGAAATGTCTCTCAGGGTCCACATGACTAAAGATGAATGCTATCAAAGATGCTGTGGCAGAGAGGCCTGGTTTCCATGCCTCTGTACCATAGAGAATTCCTGAAATTTATTCCCAATTAGCTGTGGGGTATTTTAGTGTCCAACTCTACATCCTATATATTCAGTTTTATCATTTACATGCATATAAAAGAATCTGAACACAACTGGAAGATGCTATATAATTTAGCTCAAATATTTATTTATTTATATATTTTTAGCGATTCAAGGTCTGTAAGTTGCCCTTGTTGTGTGAGTGTGTTCCCTGAAATGGACTGGTGTCCCATCCAGTGTGTCCCCTCCCTTGCACCATGTGAGGGACTGGCATCCCATACAGGGTGTCCTCTGTCCCGTCATGGACTGGCAATCCATCCAGGGTGTTCTCTGCTCTGTCAGGGACTGGTGCTTCATTCAGGGTGTCCCCTGCCTTGAGCCCTTTGATGGGCTGGCATGCCATCCAGGGCGTCCCCTGCCTTGTCCCCTGTGACCTTGGTTCTACACTTAAGATTTCTGTAGTCCAGTTCATCTAATGATCCAAGATAAGCTAAGGGTCGTCTTCTCTGCAGACTTTTGTCAACACTTGACAAACTGCATAAAGCTTATGGTTTTATACATGTATTGCCTTTTAGATCTCTAAAAGTATTGGGGCCGTTTGCAATTCCTATGCATTCCACTTCATTTAGTACAATATGTAGCTGTTTTTTGCAACTGCAGCATGTATTTTGTGATGTCAAGGATGCCTGCTTAATCTTTGCATGCACAGATTTGTTGGCTCTCACTTCACCATCACTAAGAGCTGCACAATGTTCCATTTGCCGCCTTTCAGTTGCCTGGAACAAATAGGAATAAATATGCGTCTTACTAGAAGCTACACAAGGACTCACCAAAGCTCATGGGTTTTGTACAACCAACAAAACATATTTTTGTTTAGAGACAACAGCACAGAGTGGGCTGCAGACATTGAAATCCCAAAAATTTGGCCGCCAAATTTTGAAAGATTCATCGTCAATTTTATTTCAATAAAAATGTCCAACTAATTACCATGGCGACAGTGGTGCTCATATTCCTACATTGGTCCCTGTATTAGGAAATATCCCTCAGTGTCCACATGACCAGAAATTACTGTGATCAAAGATGCTGTGGCAGAGAGGCCTGGTCTCTGTACCATCCAACTGCACCATGTGCCAGGCAGCAGAAGACAGACCATGTGGCCAGGACCGGTTACCGGGAGACCAGGGGCTTACGTCATAATCATATCTCCTCACTGCAGCACTGTATCCGCTGAAAGGGATGCAGTCGGCAATAAATCCAGTGAGAACTGCAGCAGGCAAACATGTCAGACAGGATGGGGTACTGTAACGTGGTTCATTACCACGCCTGGCGATGGGAGTGGAACGTGCTGGGGACTGCATAATGGAGCAATGAGAGCTGAGCCTGATGGAGAGAGAGGAAGAGAGCTGGGCCTGATGGAGCAACAGAGGAAGAGAGAGAGACAGACAGAGATGGGAGGGTTAACGGAATGGCATGACAATAAGAGCCATCAATAGGGAAATGTTAGCATTATGACCATGAAATGTCACTGTTTATAACTTATTTATGTAACTTACATCTATAATATAGCACATATTCTTAATTTGCAAGACCAGAATAGAAATGAAAGTTAAGCTGGACGGAATGGGGAAAAAAATCAATTCCTTGAAAGAAAGGTTCTCTTGTGACTTAGTAGATGTATATATATATGTGTGTATGTCTGTGAAATTTTCGGTAAATCGTTTTTCCAGGGAATTTATTTATCATAATAAAACTTCCACTGGGAACCACAGTGCCCTAAAAAATGCATCGATTACAGCGGCCTGGCTTACGGAATAGGCCCACATTATTGTGATAGATTTTCTTTGAAACTCATTTGGAAAGTGCTGCGGAAAGGCACATACCTCACAGCCTGGCATGTTTACAGGGAAATCGGTTCCTGTAAAGGGGAAATAGTGAGTTTGCCTTTCTCCTATGGGTACAGGCTAGTGGAGAAAGTCCACTCTGTCCCAGGTGAGGTCCTTTCTTAGCCATAAAGCTGAGAAGAACTTGATCCAAAGTTTGTTAAAAGTAAAAAGCAGCTTCTTACATATAAGAAGGAAAAAGGTGAAAAGCCAAAGCTGAATTCACTGGCTGTCCAATTAATATTAAACATCTAATTGGTTTCCGCGGGTACTTTTCTGTTTTATTATGACAAGGTGATTAATTGAGGAGGCAGAGCAGAAATATTGTAATGACACGAGCAACCACATTAATCGCTATTTGATAAAACCCTGCTTGGTTTTCTCACTTGCTAATCATTGCAAAACGAATTAAGGGACTTCATTAATCCACTTACATTGAACCATTTTTATTTGCTGTAAATATAGTGTTTTCATCCTGTGTAGAGGGAGTAAGAAAAGTACAGAAGACCTTTACAGTAAATGCACAACCTTCACGAATAAGTCATTGAAGAAGAGGAGAAGATTGGGTTGGGCTGCAGTGTTTACCAGACAGAGAACATCTTAAGACTAGCTAAATGTTATTCTTATTAAAAATGTACTCCAGAGCATATTCTGTGTAATAACATCTTTGTATTGTCTTGTTATACATTAGTGAGTTCTCAAGTTCAGGTAGCACTCTGTGAGCAGTGATGCTCCTAATTCTGTTTGCCTGTCACCTCAACATGTGGCATCTTCCTTTGATGTGACCTTTAACCCCACAGCGCAGTGGCTATGGCAACAGCAGGTAGGTGCTAATTATAGAAATTATTTCTTCTATTTGTTTTCTCATTAAAATTATCACAGCCGTCCCTGATGGAAAGAATCATTTGGAATCCACCGTTAAAATGAATATTAACCGTTGATGCTACAGCAGTTTACAAGGTACTTTATTTGTTACATGTCATGATTATTACATGCAACTAAATGCAGGGCTGGAGAAGTCCATTCATATTCATATTGACAATTGTAACATTTGTATCTGACTTTTTTGATTATTGAATAGCATAACTCCCCATTAACCTATAAATTGAATTTGTGTTTTTATGTCAATGATTATACATTTTTGGTGTTTTCATTATTCCAAAGGGAACACATTTACCTGATACATTAGGTGTTTTATTATTTATTTTAATTTTGGGTGGCGCAGTAGTGCAGTGGTTAACATTGTTGCCTCACACCTCAGGAACCGGGGCTCAAGTCTCCTCCATGGCTCCATATGTTCCCGGATAGGAACTCCCTGTAACAGAAAAATGGGCATGGAAGACAAAGGAAAACATTGTAAAAAAAGGAAAAAGAAAACATTGTAAATGAGAAATGTCTGTATTTTCATACATTATGACCTGTACTTTAAAAGTCAGTGCTGACCATTCAATTTCATAAGCATCACTTACTGCTGTGTCATACTCCTAAAACTCGAGTTCAGTGACTGTTACACGTATCATTATTTTGCTCCTGTACACCCTAGTTCCAGGTGCGCTGCATACTGACCCAGCGTTGTGACCACCAAGCCATGGAGAGCAAGATGGGGTCAGTGAAGAGAAGCAATTCAATATGCCTGTACTTGTACAAATGGCAAATAAAGCATGTTTGTTTTATTGTACTCCTAAAAACTCACTTGTTCTGCGTCTGTTTTACACATCTTTGTTTTGCTCCCAAAACTCATGTGGTCAGTGGCTGTGATATATATCTTCGTTGTGTTTCTGTAAACTTACCTGCGCAGTGACTGTTACACGTATCTTTATTGCACTCCCGAAACTCACATTTTCAGTGACTGTTACACGTATCTTTATTGCACTCCCAAAACTCACGTGTTCAGTGACTGTTACACGTATCTTTATTGCACTCCCGAAACTCACGTGTTCAGTGACTGTTACACGTATCTTTATTGCACTCCCGAAACTCACGTGTTCAGTGACTGCTACACGTATCTTTATTGCACTCCCAAAACTCACGTGTTCAGTAACTGTTACACGTATCTTTATTGCACTCCCGAAACTCACGTGTTCAGTGACTGTTACACGTACAGTATCTTTGTTGCACTCCCGAATCTCACGTGTTCAGTGACTGTTACCTGCATCTTTGATGTACTCCTGAAACTCACATTTCAGTAGCTGTATTACATATGCCTTTGTTCTTTTGTGTTTTCTGTTCCCACCAAGTACTATTTTATTCCCATTTTATTGAATGACTTTTGCCTTTTTCAAAGGAAAAACCTCAGAAGATAAATTACTTATAGTATAACTATACAGTCAGGTGGATTATCTAATCAATGAATTGCCATGGGCCCTTGCTATACACTTAATAGAGTCTTGCAGAAGTGATTACTCTTATGATTCCACCATGTCTTCTAAGGAAACATCCCTCTATTGTCGCCTTGTGTGTTGCTGGGTATTTGTGCTGAATTTGAGTTTTCTACAGTGCATCTCATCAAGCCTGGTCGACTCTTGCTTAATTGTATACTCATACAAACTGAGAGTCCTCTCAGGAGAACTATGCAGTACTGGCAAAAAATATATATAAACAAAATGCACAGAGAAAGCACAAAGTCATGGGATTTGGACATGTCTACTTGTACAAATGAGGCATTTTGACCATTTTGTGTTGCATTTAAAAATACAGTGCTCAAAAGCACCCCACTCTTTTTTAAATATGCTGACTGTATTATACACCAAAAAAAAATAGCAGGGCCTTTGTAATTTTTATTTCTCATCCTGTCTATGCAGTGATGATTACGCCTTGTCTATACAGTGTACATCATGCCCTGTTTGTGCAGTGACAATCACATCCTGTTTGTGAGATGAACAACACTTCTTTCTGTGCAGTGTAGGTCACATTCTGCCTGTGCAGTACAGGGCACTTCCTGTCTGTGCAGTGAAACTCATGCCCTATCTGTGCAGTATAAAGCATTTCCTCTCTGTGTAATGTAGGAGATTTTCTGTCTGTACAATGTAGCAAATGCCTTATCTTTATCATGTAGAGCACACCCTGTCTGTGCAATAACAATCACATTCTGTCTGTGCAGTGTAGGGCACACCCTGTCTGTGCAGTGTAGGGCACACCCTGTCAGTGCAGTGTAGGGCACACCCTGTTCATGCAATGATTACATCCTGTCTGTCTAGAGCATGTCCTCCCTATGCAGTGACAATCACGTCCTGTCTGTGCAGTGTAGGGCACACCCTGTCTGTGCAGTGTAGGGCACACCCTGTCAGTGCAGTGTAGGGCACACCCTGTTCATGCAATGATGATCACATCCTGTCCGTGTAGAGCATGTCCTCTCTATGCAGTGACAATCACGTCCTGTCTGTGCAGTGTAGGGCACATCCTGTCTGTGTAGAGCATGTCCTCTCCATGCAGTAACAATCACATCCTGTCTGCGCAGTGTAGGGCACATCCTGTCTGTGTAGAGCATGTCCTCTCCATGCAGTAACAATCACATCCTGTCTGTGCAGTGTAGGGCACATCCTGTCTGTGTAGAGCATGTCCTCTCCATGCAGTAACAATCACATCCTGTCTGTGTAGAGCATGTCCTCTCTATGCAGTGACAATCACATCCTGTCTGTGCAGTGCAGGGCATACCCTCTCTGCAAAATGCAAAGCATGCCTGTCTGTGCAGTTACAGCACACCCTGCCTGTATAGCATAGAGCATGTATTGTCTATGCAGTCACAATCACATCCTGTCAATTTCAGTGTAAAGCACGACTGCCTGTGCAGTGTAGACCACACCAATCCAATGTCTGTGCGGTGTTGGGCACTTCCTGTCTCTCTAGTGTTGCTCACAACCTGTCTGTGTAGTGTAGGGCACATTTCACTCCTGCAAGGTGAAAGTGAGAAAGGGCTCCTCTTTCACCAGCGACGGGAGCTGAAAGATCCTTCACTCTTTATTAGCTGCTGGATTACGCTTTGGCACCCCGTCTGATTTCATTTCCATGAATCATTAATTCTCAGAGGGGTCATGCAAGCCAAGCAGCCCACACTGAGCCAAGGAGGAGCAAATGAGTTTTGCCATTTCCTACATTTATCCACTCACTTTTACAGTAAGGAACAACATTTTTGAGAACTGTTCGTTTCCAGAGTTTTCAGTCTCTACTTGTGTGTGCATGTCCCCACCTAATTTATCACTGCTGAAGGGTAAAATGATACTGCATTTAAAGGGGCTCTATTATGCTGTTCAGGTTTTTCCTTTTACTTTACTGTGGTATATAGCTTTATGCAAACGCTCTGCAAAATTTGAAGGCCAAAGTAAACACCAAAAGGAGTAACTCTTATCATAGAAACCATCCACCCACTTTCTGCAACCTCTTGTCCTACTCAGGGTCATGGGGGGTTGGAGCCTATGGGCAAGTAGGGAACAACCCAGGCACCAACCCATCACAGAGCACACTCACATGGGCAATTACCTCAGCATATTTTTGGACTGTGATGGGAACGCAGAGCACCTGGAGGAAACCCCCTGACAACACGGGGAGAAGGTGCAGACTCCGCACAGAGCCATGGCACGGATGCAAACCCTGATCCCAGAGGTGTGAGGCAACAGCGATACCTGCTGCGTCACCATGCCCCCCACCACCACAGAAATCACTAAACTCTAATCTGCTTGAAATGCTTAGCTGGAATGCCAACCCTTACTTCAGTGACATGGTAAGGTCACCTCATAACACAATCCTTATTGGCCACCTACCTGAAAGAATATGTATGCAGACCACAAGACAAAGGTGAAACACTTACGCTTAGGGTGGGGCCCTAATAGAGTTATATACAGAGCAAATAGTGTTGTACAGTAGGAGGTAAAATGTGTTTTGGTACATTGAAGCATGTATATCTATTGTAGTAGACCCCAAAAAACTAAAATATAAATGGTGAAAAGTAGAGAGTAGTGCTTATCGTGATCACGTCTGTCTGGGCGAAATGGATCACTATAAGTGGATGATCATTATAAACACTAATTAAATTTTTCTTTATGTCTCATTCAGATTACTGCCTAATTGGCATTTGTATATAAATTACATGAGGTCATGGGTCAGGGTTGCTATTTACTTTTAATTTCATTGACAATTTCAAAATACAATACAGCTGTTTCAAAAGCTTTTTAAATTACAGTACTGAATAAATTTAATTACTTAACTGTGTATAATTCAAATATGCTATAATACTGTGCAGTACTGTAAATAATATTCAATTCAATTTTATTTATAAAGTGCATTTTCGCAACATTAGATTATCTCAAAGCGTTTATTGTAGTTTCACTGCTGCATCTCGGTGGCTTGTTTTTGGCAGCTTATAATAAACTTTGATGTGTTTATATTTGTCATTGAGAGAAAATGACTTCCTTTTTCCCATCATGTTTCTGTGCACACTCCACAAGGGGTTACCGCAAGGCAAAGTAGGCTTATCAAAGTAAAGTAACAAAATAAAAAAAAAACACATTTATTTTTTCCCATATGTTGTCATGTTTAAAAAGACCAAAAATGAACATTGTAAGCAGACTACTTGATTACTATATGCAAATTACTTAAACAGTATTTGTACAGGAATGATTCTCTCCCAAGCTGTTTGATCCATGAGTGACTGATCACTATAACCATGATCATTATAAGTGGTATACTGTGTGTGTGTGTGTGTGTGTGTGTGTGTGTGTGTGTGTATATATATATATATATATATATATATATACACACACACACACACACACACACACACACACACACACAGTATACCACTTATAATGATCATGGTTATAGTGATCAGTCACTCATGGATCAAACAGCTTGGGAGAGAATCATTCCTGTACAAATACTGTTTAAGTAATTTGCATATAGTAATCAAGTAGTCTGCTTACAATGTTCATTTTTGGTCTTTTTAAACATGACAACATATGGGAAAAAATAAATGTGTTTTTTTTTTATTTTGTTACTTTACTTTGATAAGCCTACTTTGCCTTGCGGTAACCCCTTGTGGAGTGTGCACAGAAACATGATGGGAAAAAGGAAGTCATTTTCTCTCAATGACAAATATAAACACATCAAAGTTTATTATAAGCTGCCAAAAACAAGCCACCGAGATGCAGCAGTGAAACTACAATAAACGCTTTGAGATAATCTAATGTTGCGAAAATGCACTTTATAAATAAAATTGAATTGAATATTATTTACAGTACTGCACAGTATTATAGCATATTTGAATTATACACAGTTAAGTAATTAAATTTATTCAGTACTGTAATTTAAAAAGCTTTTGAAACAGCTGTATTGTATTTTGAAATTGTCAATGAAATTAAAAGTAAATAGCAACCCTGACCCATGACCTCATGTAATTTATATACAAATGCCAATTAGGCAGTAATCTGAATGAGACATAAAGAAAAATTTAATTAGTGTTTATAATGATCATCCACTTATAGTGATCCATTTCGCCCAGACAGACGTGATCACGATAAGCACTACTCTCTACTTTTCACCATTTATATTTTAGTTTTTTGGGGTCTACTACAATAGATATACATGCTTCAATGTACCAAAACACATTTTACCTCCTACTGTACAACACTATTTGCTCTGTATATAACTCTATTAGGGCCCCACCCTAAGCGTAAGTGTTTCACCTTTGTCTTGTGGTCTGCATACATATTCTTTCAGGTAGGTGGCCAATAAGGATTGTGTTATGAGGTGACCTTACCATGTCACTGAAGTAAGGGTTGGCATTCCAGCTAAGCATTTCAAGCAGATTAGAGTTTAGTGATTTCTGTGGTGGTGGGGGGCATGGTGACGCAGCAGGTATCGCTGTTGCCTCACACCTCTGGGATCAGGGTTTGCATCCGTGCCATGGCTCTGTGCGGAGTCTGCACCTTCTCCCCGTGTTGTCAGGGGGTTTCCTCCAGGTGCTCTGCGTTCCCATCACAGTCCAAAAATATGCTGAGGTAATTGCCCATGTGAGTGTGCTCTGTGATGGGTTGGTGCCTGGGTTGTTCCCTACTTGCCCATAGGCTCCAACCCCCCATGACCCTGAGTAGGACAAGAGGTTGCAGAAAGTGGGTGGATGGTTTCTATGATAAGAGTTACTCCTTTTGGTGTTTACTTTGGCCTTCAAATTTTGCAGAGCGTTTGCATAAAGCTATATACCACAGTAAAGTAAAAGGAAAAACCTGAACAGCATAATAGAGCCCCTTTAAATGCAGTATCATTTTACCCTTCAGCAGTGATAAATTAGGTGGGGACATGCACACACAAGTAGAGACTGAAAACTCTGGAAACGAACAGTTCTCAAAAATGTTGTTCCTTACTGTAAAAGTGAGTGGATAAATGTAGGAAATGGCAAAACTCATTTGCTCCTCCTTGGCTCAGTGTGGGCTGCTTGGCTTGCATGACCCCTCTGAGAATTAATGATTCATGGAAATGAAATCAGACGGGGTGCCAAAGCGTAATCCAGCAGCTAATAAAGAGTGAAGGATCTTTCAGCTCCCGTCGCTGGTGAAAGAGGAGCCCTTTCTCACTTTCACCTTGCAGGAGTGAAATGTGCCCTACACTACACAGACAGGTTGTGAGCAACACTAGAGAGACAGGAAGTGCCCAACACCGCACAGACATTGGATTGGTGTGGTCTACACTGCACAGGCAGTCGTGCTTTACACTGAAATTGACAGGATGTGATTGTGACTGCATAGACAATACATGCTCTATGCTATACAGGCAGGGTGTGCTGTAACTGCACAGACAGGCATGCTTTGCATTTTGCAGAGAGGGTATGCCCTGCACTGCACAGACAGGATGTGATTGTCACTGCATAGAGAGGACATGCTCTACACAGACAGGATGTGATTGTTACTGCATGGAGAGGACATGCTCTACACAGACAGGATGTGCCCTACACTGCACAGACAGGATGTGATTGTTACTGCATGGAGAGGACATGCTCTACACAGACAGGATGTGCCCTACACTGCGCAGACAGGATGTGATTGTTACTGCATGGAGAGGACATGCTCTACACAGACAGGATGTGCCCTACACTGCACAGACAGGACGTGATTGTCACTGCATAGAGAGGACATGCTCTACACGGACAGGATGTGATCATCATTGCATGAACAGGGTGTGCCCTACACTGCACTGACAGGGTGTGCCCTACACTGCACAGACAGGGTGTGCCCTACACTGCACAGACAGGACGTGATTGTCACTGCATAGGGAGGACATGCTCTAGACAGACAGGATGTAATCATTGCATGAACAGGGTGTGCCCTACACTGCACTGACAGGGTGTGCCCTACACTGCACAGACAGGGTGTGCCCTACACTGCACAGACAGAATGTGATTGTTATTGCACAGACAGGGTGTGCTCTACATGATAAAGATAAGGCATTTGCTACATTGTACAGACAGAAAATCTCCTACATTACACAGAGAGGAAATGCTTTATACTGCACAGATAGGGCATGAGTTTCACTGCACAGACAGGAAGTGCCCTGTACTGCACAGGCAGAATGTGACCTACACTGCACAGAAAGAAGTGTTGTTCATCTCACAAACAGGATGTGATTGTCACTGCACAAACAGGGCATGATGTACACTGTATAGACAAGGCGTAATCATCACTGCATAGACAGGATGAGAAATAAAAATTACAAAGGCCCTGCTATTTTTTTTTGGTGTATAATACAGTCAGCATATTTAAAAAAGAGTGGGGTGCTTTTGAGCACTGTATTTTTAAATGCAACACAAAATGGTCAAAATGCCTCATTTGTACAAGTAGACATGTCCAAATCCCATGACTTTGTGCTTTCTCTGTGCATTTTGTTTATATATATTTTTTGCCAGTACTGCATAGTTCTCCTGAGAGGACTCTCAGTTTGTATGAGTATACAATTAAGCAAGAGTCGACCAGGCTTGATGAGATGCACTGTAGAAAACTCAAATTCAGCACAAATACCCAGCAACACACAAGGCGACAATAGAGGGATGTTTCCTTAGAAGACATGGTGGAATCATAAGAGTAATCACTTCTGCAAGACTCTATTAAGTGTATAGCAAGGGCCCATGGCAATTCATTGATTAGATAATCCACCTGACTGTATAGTTATACTATAAGTAATTTATCTTCTGAGGTTTTTCCTTTGAAAAAGGCAAAAGTCATTCAATAAAATGGGAATAAAATAGTACTTGGTGGGAACAGAAAACACAAAAGAACAAAGGCATATGTAATACAGCTACTGAAATGTGAGTTTCAGGAGTACATCAAAGATGCAGGTAACAGTCACTGAACACGTGAGATTCGGGAGTGCAACAAAGATACTGTACGTGTAACAGTCACTGAACACGTGAGTTTCGGGAGTGCAATAAAGATACGTGTAACAGTTACTGAACACGTGAGTTTTGGGAGTGCAATAAAGATACGTGTAGCAGTCACTGAACACGTGAGTTTCGGGAGTGCAATAAAGATACGTGTAACAGTCACTGAACACGTGAGTTTCGGGAGTGCAATAAAGATACGTGTAACAGTCACTGAACACGTGAGTTTTGGGAGTGCAATAAAGATACGTGTAACAGTCACTGAAAATGTGAGTTTCGGGAGTGCAATAAAGATACGTGTAACAGTCACTGCGCAGGTAAGTTTACAGAAACACAACGAAGATATATATCACAGCCACTGACCACATGAGTTTTGGGAGCAAAACAAAGATGTGTAAAACAGACGCAGAACAAGTGAGTTTTTAGGAGTACAATAAAACAAACATGCTTTATTTGCCATTTGTACAAGTACAGGCATATTGAATTGCTTCTCTTCACTGACCCCATCTTGCTCTCCATGGCTTGGTGGTCACAACGCCGGGTCAGTATGCAGCGCACCTGGAACTAGGGTGTACAGGAGCAAAATAATGATACGTGTAACAGTCACTGAAAATGTGAGTTTCGGGAGTGCAATAAAGATACGTGTAACAGTCACTGCGCAGGTAAGTTTACAGAAACACAACGAAGATATATATCACAGCCACTGACCACATGAGTTTTGGGAGCAAAACAAAGATGTGTAAAACAGACGCAGAACAAGTGAGTTTTTAGGAGTACAATAAAACAAACATGCTTTATTTGCCATTTGTACAAGTACAGGCATATTGAATTGCTTCTCTTCACTGACCCCATCTTGCTCTCCATGGCTTGGTGGTCACAACGCTGGGTCAGTATGCAGCGCACCTGGAACTAGGGTGTACAGGAGCAAAATAATGATACGTGTAACAGTCACTGAACTCGAGTTTTAGGAGTATGACACAGCAGTAAGTGATGCTTATGAAATTGAATGGTCAGCACTGACTTTTAAAGTACAGGTCATAATGTATGAAAATACAGACATTTCTCATTTACAATGTTTTCTTTTTCCTTTTTTTACAATGTTTTCCTTTGTCTTCCATGCCCATTTTTCTGTTACAGGGAGTTCCTATCCGGGAACATATGGAGCCATGGAGGAGACTTGAGCCCCGGTTCCTGAGGTGTGAGGCAACAATGTTAACCACTGCACTACTGCGCCACCCAAAATTAAAATAAATAATAAAACACCTAATGTATCAGGTAAATGTGTTCCCTTTGGAATAATGAAAACACCAAAAATGTATAATCATTGACATAAAAACACAAATTCAATTTATAGGTTAATGGGGAGTTATGCTATTCAATAATCAAAAAAGTCAGATACAAATGTTACAATTGTCAATATGAATATGAATGGACTTCTCCAGCCCTGCATTTAGTTGCATGTAATAATCATGACATGTAACAAATAAAGTACCTTGTAAACTGCTGTAGCATCAACGGTTAATATTCATTTTAACGGTGGATTCCAAATGATTCTTTCCATCAGGGACGGCTGTGATAATTTTAATGAGAAAACAAATAGAAGAAATAATTTCTATAATTAGCACCTACCTGCTGTTGCCATAGCCACTGCGCTGTGGGGTTAAAGGTCACATCAAAGGAAGATGCCACATGTTGAGGTGACAGGCAAACAGAATTAGGAGCATCACTGCTCACAGAGTGCTACCTGAACTTGAGAACTCACTAATGTATAACAAGACAATACAAAGATGTTATTACACAGAATATGCTCTGGAGTACATTTTTAATAAGAATAACATTTAGCTAGTCTTAAGATGTTCTCTGTCTGGTAAACACTGCAGCCCAACCCAATCTTCTCCTCTTCTTCAATGACTTATTCGTGAAGGTTGTGCATTTACTGTAAAGGTCTTCTGTACTTTTCTTACTCCCTCTACACAGGATGAAAACACTATATTTACAGCAAATAAAAATGGTTCAATGTAAGTGGATTAATGAAGTCCCTTAATTCGTTTTGCAATGATTAGCAAGTGAGAAAACCAAGCAGGGTTTTATCAAATAGCGATTAATGTGGTTGCTCGTGTCATTACAATATTTCTGCTCTGCCTCCTCAATTAATCACCTTGTCATAATAAAACAGAAAAGTACCCGCGGAAACCAATTAGATGTTTAATATTAATTGGACAGCCAGTGAATTCAGCTTTGGCTTTTCACCTTTTTCCTTCTTATATGTAAGAAGCTGCTTTTTACTTTTAACAAACTTTGGATCAAGTTCTTCTCAGCTTTATGGCTAAGAAAGGACCTCACCTGGGACAGAGTGGACTTTCTCCACTAGCCTGTACCCATAGGAGAAAGGCAAACTCACTATTTCCCCTTTACAGGAACCGATTTCCCTGTAAACATGCCAGGCTGTGAGGTATGTGCCTTTCCGCAGCACTTTCCAAATGAGTTTCAAAGAAAATCTATCACAATAATGTGGGCCTATTCCGTAAGCCAGGCCGCTGTAATCGATGCATTTTTTAGGGCACTGTGGTTCCCAGTGGAAGTTTTATTATGATAAATAAATTCCCTGGAAAAACGATTTACCGAAAATTTCACAGACATACACACATATATATATACATCTACTAAGTCACAAGAGAACCTTTCTTTCAAGGAATTGATTTTTTTCCCCATTCCGTCCAGCTTAACTTTCATTTCTATTCTGGTCTTGCAAATTAAGAATATGTGCTATATTATAGATGTAAGTTACATAAATAAGTTATAAACAGTGACATTTCATGGTCATAATGCTAACATTTCCCTATTGATGGCTCTTATTGTCATGCCATTCCGTTAACCCTCCCATCTCTGTCTGTCTCTCTCTCTTCCTCTGTTGCTCCATCAGGCCCAGCTCTCTTCCTCTCTCTCCATCAGGCTCAGCTCTCATTGCTCCATTATGCAGTCCCCAGCACGTTCCACTCCCATCGCCAGGCGTGGTAATGAACCACGTTACAGTACCCCATCCTGTCTGACATGTTTGCCTGCTGCAGTTCTCACTGGATTTATTGCCGACTGCATCCCTTTCAGCGGATACAGTGCTGCAGTGAGGAGATATGATTATGACGTAAGCCCCTGGTCTCCCGGTAACCGGTCCTGGCCACATGGTCTGTCTTCTGCTGCCTGGCACATGGTGCAGTTGGATGGTACAGAGACCAGGCCTCTCTGCCACAGCATCTTTGATCACAGTAATTTCTGGTCATGTGGACACTGAGGGATATTTCCTAATACAGGGACCAATGTAGGAATATGAGCACCACTGTCGCCATGGTAATTAGTTGGACATTTTTATTGAAATAAAATTGACGATGAATCTTTCAAAATTTGGCGGCCAAATTTTTGGGATTTCAATGTCTGCAGCCCACTCTGTGCTGTTGTCTCTAAACAAAAATATGTTTTGTTGGTTGTACAAAACCCATGAGCTTTGGTGAGTCCTTGTGTAGCTTCTAGTAAGACGCATATTTATTCCTATTTGTTCCAGGCAACTGAAAGGCGGCAAATGGAACATTGTGCAGCTCTTAGTGATGGTGAAGTGAGAGCCAACAAATCTGTGCATGCAAAGATTAAGCAGGCATCCTTGACATCACAAAATACATGCTGCAGTTGCAAAAAACAGCTACATATTGTACTAAATGAAGTGGAATGCATAGGAATTGCAAACGGCCCCAATACTTTTAGAGATCTAAAAGGCAATACATGTATAAAACCATAAGCTTTATGCAGTTTGTCAAGTGTTGACAAAAGTCTGCAGAGAAGACGACCCTTAGCTTATCTTGGATCATTAGATGAACTGGACTACAGAAATCTTAAGTGTAGAACCAAGGTCACAGGGGACAAGGCAGGGGACGCCCTGGATGGCATGCCAGCCCATCAAAGGGCTCAAGGCAGGGGACACCCTGAATGAAGCACCAGTCCCTGACAGAGCAGAGAACACCCTGGATGGATTGCCAGTCCATGACGGGACAGAGGACACCCTGTATGGGATGCCAGTCCCTCACATGGTGCAAGGGAGGGGACACACTGGATGGGACACCAGTCCATTTCAGGGAACACACTCACACAACAAGGGCAACTTACAGACCTTGAATCGCTAAAAATATATAAATAAATAAATATTTGAGCTAAATTATATAGCATCTTCCAGTTGTGTTCAGATTCTTTTATATGCATGTAAATGATAAAACTGAATATATAGGATGTAGAGTTGGACACTAAAATACCCCACAGCTAATTGGGAATAAATTTCAGGAATTCTCTATGGTACAGAGGCATGGAAACCAGGCCTCTCTGCCACAGCATCTTTGATAGCATTCATCTTTAGTCATGTGGACCCTGAGAGACATTTCCTAATAAAGGGGCCAATGTAAGAATAGGAACACTACTGTTGCCACGGTAATTAGCTGGATATTGTTATGGAAATAAACCCCTTTGGTTTTTTAGCAATGGCGACCAAGTCCATCACAGAACACAGGACAGGGGACACCCTGGAGGGGATGCCAGTCCATTACAGGGAGCAAGGCCGGGGACACCCTAATGGGATGACTGTCCATCAGGACTAGCTAATTAAGCATACCTGACAGGCTGGCCTTATATTTAAGCTCCTGCTGGAATTTCTTTTCATTTTCCTTGTCAAGGTATTGTCATGAGCTCAGCTGGAGTTAAGCTCCTACTTTGGGGGTGGGGAGAGGGTAACGTTGGAGGGAAGGGGGTGTCCCATTTGGGTCTTGCAGCCTTTGTCACTCGCAAATAATGAGGTTTACCACTGCATTGACTGTCTCATAAGGGTTTGACCTTGGAGACAGTATGTGGCTTGATGGGTTAGGATGCTGTGTCTGTGATCGGAAGGTCACCAGTTTAAATTCCATCGATCCCCAGGAATAATGTTGACGTTGGGCCCCTGGGCAAGACCCTTAACCACAAGACGCTCCAGGCAATGGCTGATCCTTGCTCTCTCAATGGCACATCACTTTGGATAATAGCATCTGCTAGAAAAGTAAATACACCCGGTCTTGAATCTACTACTGGGCACTGGTGTGGTGTGACTTGTGGGGCAGGTGGTGTTCAAAGATCTCCAGATGCAGGGATGATGAAGAGGTGTGGATTCAACTTAATGAGAGCTTGTCAACCTTATCCTCAGCATAAGGATCACGCACTGAGATTCCTCCAGAACTTATTCATCTTATGAAAGGTAAGTATAAGAATTCAAAAATTATATTTTACTGAAATGTCCAGTTTGTATACACAAGACATTAGCATACACACTGCTTTCGAAGTTTAAAATTAAATTCAAATTATATCAAATTAAATAAAAGTGGTCTGGATGCCAGCATGTTAAACATCAAATTCCAATTTGTTATGGATCAAGCAGTAAGTTCAGATTATAATGTGATGCAGTCGCTTCCTAAAATTGGAATAAAATGGAGGATTCCAGTACCGGGCTTCCATATACAGTGGGCCGGAAGACACAGTTTGTCTGGTTCTGTTGTTTCTCAGAATCCACCAAAGTGTCACTTATCTCTATTATAAGATAATCACATTCTCTTTGTCTTCATTTTCCAAGCAGGTGATGACTGCTCTGAGCAGATACTGTAAAACAGATGACAAGGTACCGAGTAAAGCATTATTCAACATATTATCTTAGAGATCATATTATCAGTGTCTGTACTTCCCGTTGGTCACACCTGGGGAGCGGGTGCATGTTGGAAGCCAGCCTGTTCTGGATGTAGAATCGCATCTGTATCTATGCAGGGTTTTGAAGGAACTTCTCCATTTTATATTTTCACATCACAATAGAGTTACAATAACATTACAATAATTACAAAGAACAGTGAGTGTGAGCTCATACAGGAAAATGTCTAAACAAAAATAAGCATTATACCATAGGAATAATATTTAGCATCATTAAATATATAATCACAGCACACGCATAATTTGATGGCTCTCTACTTGTTCAAATGGCAATTGTTTCTTGCTTTTTGAGTTAGGACATAATACAGGAGTATTGAAAATCAGAAGGTCAGATTTCTATGTAGCTCAAAAATGTAATTACCTATTAAAGAATATATGGTTGTAATGACCTGTAATGCTGTTTTTTGTGATGAAACTAGTTTTTAGTTGCAGTAACTTCTATAATTGACACTTTGACACTTTATAGCAATAGGAGAATTTTTGTTATCTTCCCTAAAAAGGACATTGCTGCCTTAGAAAGTGGTCAACATTGGGCTACAAGAATGATTCCTGGTCGTGGAGGTTAGCTGAGCTGAATCTTGTCAGCCTCGCGCAAAGGAGATTAAGGGGGGACATTATCCAGGTATATACTGTAAGATTCTAACAGGTCTGGATGCTGTTCAACCAAATAGTTACTTCAATATTAGTTCAAATACAAGAACTAATGGCCACAGGTGGAAATTAGTGAGAGAACATTTTTAACTGGATTTGAGGAAGCACTTTTTACACAGCGTATAGTTAGAGTATGGAATAGTCTTCCTGTTAGTGTAGTGCAAGTTAAAACCTTGGGTTACAAGCTAGAATAGATTTTAACAACTTTAAGCTATTAGTTGAATTCTCCCCAAAAGAGTTTAATTGGGCGAATGGCCTCCTCTTGTTTGTAAATTCCTTATGTTCTTATGTTCTAAATTAAATTTTGCAAGAATATCTCAGTCTGTTTACAATCAACCTGAATTGGCAGAATATTTTTATGAACATGAAAACGTCACTGTATTTACTTGCATTCATTGAAATGTGATGGAATTAAAACAGCAAAGACATG
>JAABNY020000108.1:30614082-30630496 GCA_015164015.2 Brevimyrus niger | reverse complement strand
CCAAGGCTGACACTAAGGCAACATGAGTACATTAAGTAAAGGGCTACTGGGGCCATTCACAGACGTATCCAAGGCCGACACAAAGGCTACCTTAACTCTGTGCCAGAAAACAGCCTCATCCAGCTCGCCAGCTCTGGCCACATTAAGCATTTCATGAAATCAGATTTGGCTCATCTTACGTGAAAGGCACTTTGGACCTCAGGGATTTCAGCGAATGTTTTCCTGCCTTTTTTGTCCTCCCTAAATCAAGGTTATATACATCCTTTCTTCTGATTTCTGATCCACGTAGAATAGTGAATGACAGTTTAATTGAAACAAATGCTTTTGTCGGCTAATTAGATTTTGTAACTGCCAGTCTGATGCTTATCATTGCCAGAAGGGATGGGAAAAAATAGCTTGACTGCTCCTTGATTGGAGCATAAAAAACACAGAATATCACTTAACTACTTATATCTTCATTATTCGGTGAAGATGCCAGCTTGAAAGGATGATCCTGCATCAGTATGTCAGGTACCACAGGACACGGTATCTGTGTTTTTTAAAGGTAACACTCATCACAACAAACACATCTCCCATATGTGTGGTGCAAACATGGAGGCTCAATTTCAGTTGCAGAAAAAATACAATAACTGGCTAATTGAAAAACAAGCAGGGGATGTGGGGATACGACTGCGATGTACTTTAGATAACTGGGAGTGTTATGTAGTATTATGATTGATAAGTTTAGTGACTGAGCAATATGGCTGCCAGAATGAAACCAACACCAGCATCTGCATTCCGTCCCCAAGTGCCCTATGAGTGGCCCAGCGCATCATATGTCACAATGAGACCTTTATTTATCATACTTTAGATTGGGGGGGGGGGACAGGACAAGAGCTAGGGTGGTGCCCCCCAGCAAAGAGATTGCCGTTATTAAAAATGTAGCTCTGGGAAGTGACTATGAAGCTCAGGTTGTATACAAACGGCAGGTCGAGGAAAATATATAATGAACTGTGTGCATTCACCTGGAATATTAAATAAACACCTCACAATTAAGTGTGCTCTGTAGTGGTGTGGGGGGCTGGAATGGTGGAGGGCAGTCACTGTGCCGCTTAATCTCACCCCCCCAGCCTTGTGATTTATTCATCATGCCCTAAATCATAAACAAATATTATAAGCTGCTGGTTTGCTGGGTCGCTCATGGCACACTGCCTGAGATAGGATATTAGGATGCTGTGCTAATTACACCTGAACTCTGCTTTTCTAATAAGGCCTGAGGGCTGGGAATTATGTACTGAGCTGCTACTTTGCACTGGGAAGTGTGTGCTGAGGTGCTCCTTCTTACTGGGAAATGTGCATGCTGAGGTACTCCTTCTTACTGGGAAATGTGCATGCTGAGGTGCTCCTTCTTACTGGGAAATGTGCATGCTGAGGTGCTCCTTCTTACTGGGAAATGTAAATACTGAGGTGCTCCTTCTTACTGGGAAATGTGCATGCTGAGGTGCTCCTTTTTACTGGGAAATGTACATGCTGAGGTGCTCCTTCTTACTGGGAAATTGAGAGTTTGCCCTGATGTCCTCGCGCCCCGGGAGGTTTCTTGTGATTATTGTTGTTAATCCTTTACAGGAAGTTTGCTTGAAAATGGCAAACATTGTATAGAAAGGCAGCTTGTTGTGCCTTATTGGCTGCACGTCGTTCATGTGACCAGTTAGTGAAATTAGTATGTACCTGTATGTTGTAATATGTTTAAAGTTTCTTTGAGATTTGTTTGTACTGCAGCCAGTGTACAGTGAAAAAAAAAATATTTACTGACTGTCCAGCTAAACATAATATTCTGTAAATGTTTACTATACAGCTTTAAACAAGAAAGAAAGAAAGAAAGAAAGAAAGAAAGAAAGAAAGAAAGAAAGAAAGAACAGAAAAAACAAACAAAATCTCTATTAATGCGCATAGTAAGTGCTCTATAGCAGTTCAGTGATGTTGTTCCTGAATCTTTAATGGACCTCCTTAGGGGTCTGGGTCTCTGCCTAAAAGTGCATTCTGAGAGTCAGCTTGGGACACAGAGGAGAAGAGCAACCCCTGGGCATTTATCCAGAGACAGGGGACCGGAGCACACATTAGAAATGGCACAGTTTGCTGAAAATGAGGATCTGTTGCCATCTACAGCTTAGCAGAAATGAACCGAACAACATGAACTCAGGGTGCAGAGCCTCTGTCAGCCAAAGAGGCAGGCAGCTGGTGTCTGCATCGTAACGCAGGCAGCCAGATGTGACGAGGGCCCTGCTTATGGGAGCACGTGGAGGTTATACAGCGTAGTGTGCAGAGTGACTCACACCAGCATATTCTAACATCATTAAGCAAAACACTTATTGTTTCAGAATGCTGTGACTTAAATTAGATGCTGAGAATTGTGTTTCATTTCCCTCAGGGTCTTTCGGTGAAATCCTGATATGGGAGCTTTATTCCTTCAGGTAAAATAATTTAAATGAAATTCATTTTTCTTAAAATTGCATTATAATATTTATGATAAAATATTATTTCATACTATTTCTCTTTATTTTATTGCTAAAACAATTTGCTGCAATTGTGCCTGAATCTGTTAAGAATTTTTCTAAATGAAAAAATAACATGGCATATCCAGTACATGTATTTGTAGCAAGGGTAGTGGCACTTTCACAAAATCCCCCCCCCCCCCCCCAACTCATTAGATTTTTTTTATTTCATATTAAATATTTCTGACATGGGGGTTGGTTGGGGGTGTGGTCAGGGTGTGACAGTGGCATGGTCAGGGTGGTTATAAATCTCTGTCACACACTTCATTAGATTGAGAGGTGCAGAAACTCAGCTATAAGGTGAGAGTTGCCCATTCTGGAGCTGAGACTGAGTGCAGAAAGCGCAGGGAAGGGCAACCCATGCTATATTAAGAATATATATAGTAAAGTTCAGGTCCAACAAAGATTGGATTTGGATTTTGCAACATTTGTGGCCCAGGAAATAATGTATAATGACTTTCTCTGTGGTTTTATTTGGTGTCATGCTTTACATTCTCTTCAGTCACCCTTGGAGCTGGGCACAGATTGCGTGGTCAGAGTGTAGCCCTGGGGAGCTGTACAGCAGTCATAATGCTTCTTCCAGAGCAGGTGGGAAGCAGCGACCTTGATTTCTGCACCATTCAGTCCTGCGACGAGCTGACTGGCCCTGCATTCTTTAATTAACCATGTGTCAGTCAAAGCGTTAAGATTATAACAGCGACTCAGGACAGAACAGCAGAGGGCAGCGTGATTGTCGATAGGGTGTCGCTTTTGCGACCATCCTCTTAGCTTTAACAGCTCTGGCTATTCTCCTCTGACCTCTCTTATTTAACAAGGTGTCTTTTTCCCACAGAAGAGATATTGACTGGATGTTTTTGTTCATCACACCATTCATAAACTCCAGACAGTGTGTGAAAATCCCAGGAGGGCTATTTCTGAGATGCTGTAGCCATCATGTCTGGCACCAACAATCAACCCAGCATTTAAAATGACGTAGATCAAGCATCTGAGCCATTATAATGCTCAGTCAAGCAATAAGTGAACATCCAGCCCTACCTCTGTCATTCTCTGTGCATTCAGGTGCAGCCACATGGTTGGCTGTTTGTGTTACCAGCTTTAGGAAACAAAAAGGTTGAGAACCACATCAGCATGTTTGTTTCTATTAGCTGACCAGAGGTCTGAGCAGCCTAAGAGGGTTTTGTTCTGCCAACACATCTGAAATGTATTTCAGGCCTAAGCCATCCAGCAGCCTCAACACAACAAGCAAGATTTTGATATGAATGCTGTAGTTAGCTGGAACCTAGAGACCTGAACACTGGAGTAATGTGTTTAGGGTAGGTACCATAAAACTTGAGTGATGTCTCCCCGGGCAGGGACCTGAGCACTAGAGTAATGTTTTTAGGGTAGGGGCCTGAGCACTGGAGTAATGTGTTAGGGTAGGGACCTGAGCACTGGAATAATGTGTCCAGGGTTAGGACCTGAGCACTGTAGCGGTGTGTCCAGGGTTGGGACTTGAGTACTGGGATCAGCGTGTCCATGGTAGGGATCTGAGCATTGGAGCAATGTGCTCAGGGTATGGACTTGAGTGATGTGTTCATACCCAGAACTGCTGTATTTATCACACTGGTTACATTTACAAGATACTCCTGTCTGCTGTGTATCTTGTATCGGTTCCTTGTCTACATTGTGCCCTAAGTGTTAGTTGTCTATTGTTATGGTGTCTCTGACAGTAGCAAACTGTGACAGCAAAATTCTCCACTGGCCTTATTCATGTGCCAAAAAAGATTCTGATTCTGGAAAAGTTTTTGTTGGTCTGACTTGAATGCTCTGATTTTATCCATTCTTGAGATGATAAAGGGTTGATTTAGCTACAGCTTTGGTATGGCTCTTGAAATTGAGATCTGCATCTATTAGCACACCAGGAATTCTGTCGTGGTTTTTAATTTTTGGGCTGTATTCCAGGTAAGTATTTACTTACTTTCCTCCTTGTTTCCAATAAATATCTTCTGTCTTGTCTTTGTTGAAGAAATTGTGTCGTACAGATATTTACACTCTTTAATTTGGATAATAAATACCACAGATCAGAACTAGGATCAGTCCTAGGAGTGAATTGTCTATGACCACAGCTTGAACAAAAAAAGGCAGTAACAATGTTTAATAAACACCCCATATGAATTTATGAGACACAAACAGTATTAAAAAAAACAAAACAAATTCCCCAATGGCCAGTCAATAAGAAAAAAAGTCAGTCACATCAATAACCCAATATCAGTTTCAGTTCAGCTCCTCCATGCATGTCAAAAAACTTTTGTACGTACTTTATAAAAAAGAAGTTTGTGAATCACTACCCAGCCTGTAATACTGTTGAAGATCTCAAAAGGGAAGCTCAACAAGGAATGCATAACTAAAGTCAAAGGGATCCCTAGTGTCTGGTAAGTCAGTCGGTCATGCTTTACCCTATGTCTAGCTGACCTTCTGAGTCCCAACTCTTTGTGACCTTGAACATTATTCACTGTCGAATCCTCTGGTTCATGATTGTCAGCTAACTCATCATGGTTTTCTGAATGAGTTCCTATTCGTCTCCATGTTCTGTTTCAGGTATGGTTTGCACCACACCTTCCACCTCTACTTCGAGGCTTGTGCCTTCCCCTTTCTCTCTTAGGTCAACAGGCTAATCACCTTTCAGTCCGTTTTCAAGAAGTTCCTCCTCATGATGCCTTTGTTACCAATTGAGGTTGGAATACCTCAGCCTCCGATCTTAGGCTGGACTCAAGAGGGTCTTGAGTCAGTCTGAGGGACATCATAAACAATAGTAACAGAAAATGAGTTGATGATCTCTGGCACCTCTTCTGAGCAGTCAGAACCTACATCCTCACTGTAATACAGGTATCTCAGCTGTTATTCCTCCTCAGTCATCAGACTCTACACGACTGGCTCTGTGTGTTTCTTTTGCTTACACTGACTCACCTCTGCTTTGATGAATGGAGTAAGGAAGCCACGAGGTAAGCGCAAGTCATGATGCAGTGTCCTGTTGGGGCCATTGGAGTCAAATGGAGCCACAATATAGACAGGAGAATCACTGACGTGCTTCACTACTATGTACGGTATGTATGGTCTGACTGCAATGATCAGCTATCTTGTGTTTACCCCGCACACCAACATTCTTAACACGTTCTCCTTCTTCCAAGACAGTTTCTCTTACTTTCGTGTCATATCTCTCTTTGTTTTTCAAGGCAATATTCTCACTATGCTCAATCACAAGCTTGTAGCTCTCCTGCAAGTTTTCTTTGCGCCTCTTCACGTAGTCGGTATGAGTAGTCTGACGCCGACCTTCTGGACTGAGGCCAAATGCAAAATCAATAGGTAGGCTTGGCTGTCTCTCAAACATTACCTGGTCTCAGTGCAATTATAGGTGTGCACCAAAGGCTGCACATAATCATGCCACCGTATTTTATTTTCTTCCTCAAGAGTCCCCAGCATTTCTAAAAGCTTCCAGCTAAACCATTCCACTGGATTGCCACGTGGGTGATATGGAGTGGTCCTTGTTTTCCTATTTCCCAACAATAGGGCAAAGATCTTTGATTACTGCAAATTCAAAGTTGCGACCTCGGTCACTATGTAAATGCTCAGGCATGCTATAGTAGCATTACGAACACCATCATGCTGAAGAAGGAGGCTTACCAGGAATTATTAGCCCAAGGGTCTCCGGAGGCAGCTGACGGGTACGGCGGAATGCGGCTCGTGCTGTCACAGAAGCAAAAACCCGGGCATGGGAGGAGTTTAGTGAGGCCAAGGTTCTGGAAAACCATCCAGAATATCGGGGGGGTAGCTCCTGGTTCCTACTATTTATAGTGGGTAGGGGATGCTGTTGAGCTCACATGGGGACTTCACCCGGAGGTGGAAGGAATACTTTGAGAACCTCCTCAACCCTGCCTCAGATACATCTATGCACACTGCCTTTGAGACATTTGAGGGCACAGAGCCCGAGGGTGCTGGGGGGGGGGCTTTCCCATTACTGGGGCTGAGGTGACCAGGGTGGTTAAAGAATTACTTGGTGGCCGGGCCCAGGGGTGGAAAAAATCTGCCCGGAGTACCTGAAGGCTCTGAATGTAGTGTGGCTGTCACGCCTTCTCAAAAGTGTGTGGAGGTCAGGGGCAGTGCTGCTGGATTGGCAGACTTGGGGTGGTGGTCCCCTTATTTAAGAATCACACTTCTCAGCCTCCCTGGGAAAGTCTATTCTGGGGTACTGGAGTGGAGGGTGAGATCGATAGTCGAATCTCGGATTTAGGAGGAACAATGTGGTTTTCGTCTGGCCCGTAGAACACTGGACCAGCTTTATACCCTTGCAAGGGTATTACAGGGGGCCTGGGAGTTTACCTATCCAGTCTACATGTGTTTTGTGGATTTGGAAAAGGCTTACAACCGGGTACCCCAAAGTGCTCTGTGGAGGGTGTTTCGGGAGTATGGGTTCTGGGGTCCACTGTTGTGGCCAATTCGGTCCCTGTATGAATGGAGCAGAAGCTTGGTCTACATTGCCGGTAATAAGTCAGACATGTTCCCTAGTGCAGGTTGGGTTCTGCCAGGGCTTCCCTTTGTCATCGATCCCTTTTATAATATTTATGGACAAGATTCTTAGGTGCAGCCAGGGTGTTGAGGGTGTCCAGTTTGGTGGCCTCAGGATTGCCTCACTGCTATTTGCAGACGATGTCATCCTGTTGGCTTCATTCACTGGGGATCTCCAGCGTGCTCCGGGGCAGTTCACAGCCGAGAGCGAAGCGGCGGGGATGAAGATTAGCACTTCCAGGTCCGAGACTATGGTTCTCAGCTAGAAACGGGTGGTTTGCCCTCTTCGGGTCAGGGAAGACGTACTGGCTCAAGTGGAAGAGTTTAAGTATCTTGGGGCCTTCTTCACGAGTGTAGCAAGATCGGGAGCTGGATAGACAAATCGGAGCAGCATCTAGTTTTGCAGGTCCTTAACTGGTTCGTCGTGGCTGAGAAAGAACTGAGCTGAAAAGCAAAACTCTCGATCTATTGATCCATTTTCGTTCCTGCCCTCACCTATGGTCATGAGCTATGGGTAATGACCGAAAGAATGAGATTGCGAACACAGGTAGCCAAAATGACATTTCTATGCAGGGTGTCTGGACTCTCCCTTAGGGATAGGGTGAGAAGTTTGGATATCTAGGAGGGCCTCAGAGTAGAACTGCTGCTTCTTCAACTCAAAAGGAGCCAGTTGGGGTGGCTGGACATCTGGTGCAGATGCCTCCTGGGAGGCTACCCGGAGATGTCCTACAGGGAGGAGGCCTTGGGGCAGACCCAGGACTCACTGGAGGGGTTATATCTCTCTGCTAGTCTGGGAACGCCTCAGCGTCCTCCCCGAGGAGCTGGTAGAGGTAACTGGGGAAAGGGAAGTCTGGGTGTCTCTCCTAAAGCTGATACCCCTGTAACCCGAACCCCGGATAAGCGGCAGATAATGGATGGATGGACGTAGTCATCTAATACAGTTTTCTGGCCTGGTGGAATGACTATGGCCCTTTTGTGTAGGGGTTTGACTGCACCCGCTCTGTCGTTATCCGCTATCTTGTACTTGTATAGGCTGCGCAGATGCTGGATGAGGGCAGAACAGGCCCACTGTTACTTCTATCAAGTCCTTCATACAAAATGTGCAGTGCATTAGTGCAAATGAGGACAGAGACTTAAACAGAGGCACTATGATCGGGAACAATGAGAACTAACATTTTGACCATCTTGGACTTACCTGTGAAATATTTGAGAAAGAGTACATCAACTTCAATGTAGCCTATATAAGGCACACACTGGCCTGCTGCTCCCACTACTTCAATTAGGTTATCTAAGGAACAAACTGAATGTGAAGATAAGTGGGTGTCGTAAAATGACTTGGAAACTGTGGTCACTTGTGAGCTTGAATCAATAAGGCACTCGTGCTGGATCCCTCCAATAGTGACATCTGCTAATGATCTGTATCCGACTAATCCATTCACAAGTTCATCCCTAGTGGGTGTAAGGGAATATTTGGCTTTTCATGTTTTAAATTTACTTTTGGGACTATTGACTCTTCCACTGGCTCCAGGATGTCCTGAGCCTTGCTCAGTTTAAATGAGATCCCTACTTTGCTCTCCACTCGTCTTGCTTTACCTTCAGCTCTTTGTACTTCAGGTCGACTGTGGCTTTGTCCATGGAATTCTCTCATGCTTTGGCTATGTGACCATCGCCCCCACATCTAAAACAAAAGCTGGCCTTCAGCTGAGGTCTGGGCACAACCTGGGGAGTCGTTAGGTGGACTTGTGCCTCATTTCGAATTTTGGGCAGATCCTGGCCGGACTCAAGAGCTGCAGCCTCACATTTCCTCTCTGTTCCTCTTAGTCTCAGAGATGTATACTTGTTATACACTGGCACTGTATTCGGAGAAACAGGACATGCTCGCTACAGTCCAAACACTCTTAGACAGTCTTAGAGGTCACCAAATGGAAGCTCATGCACTCTAGTTTGGCAGCTCTTTTTTCTTCCTCTGTCCTTAGCTGCAACAAAAACTCAGCAAAGTCGAGGTGCTCATCAGTTTTCAGCTCTAGCTGAAGGACAAGGTCCCAACAGCCACACTTGAACTGTTTCATCAAATGACGGTTTACGTCAGATGGCCTTACCCCTCCCCTTTTCACCGCGGTGCTCAGCAGTGTTTGCAGCCTTCAGGCCTGCTCTCCAGGATCTTGGTTTGTATTCTGGAATTTGGCGAATATCTCCTCGCCATCTTTTACAAGGCCGTAAGCAGACTCCAGCAGCCTCATGTAATCTCTGGGGTGAGCCGAGGAACCTAACTGCCTCACAACTTCAGAAGCCATCGGAAGCAAACTCCCTAATATTTTTCTTCGTTGCACTTCAATAGAAACATGGTCATGGAACATCAACTCGACATGTAGCAGCCATGTTTCAAAGTCAGCTTCACCTGGTGGCTTAGGCGCTTTGCCTAAGAAAGAGCGCAGCCTCTTGTACTGACTTTGTGAACTGGAAGCATCATTTTTTTTTATCACGTGTTCAACAACAATGCGTCTTACATGTGGTAGATTCAGCACACCATCATCTAGGTTGTCAGATGAAGTGAGGGCGTCTCTCCTTCTAGGAGTCTTTTTAGATCTACGAGTTAGGGGAGTCACGCTATGGTCTGGGACTGCCTGTGTGAGTGCTTCAATACTATCTAGATGCCACATTATACTGGTATCACTGACATTCTGTATGCCAAAGGGCAACTTGGGCCCGATCAGAGCATTAGCAAGACCTGACTCAAATTCCACAATGACAGAACATTTACCATCTTTTGTGCTTGGAATCCTCACTATTTTAACTACTTTGCCATACTTTTCAAGAGTTGCAGTAATAACATCTTCTGTATCAGTCTGGGCAACATCTTGCAGGACAACACACTGCTCTGCTTTATCACTGTATTTCTGTTCAAACTTCCATGTTTCACACTAAAATAGGTTTCACTCAGTGTAAACAAATAGATAGAAGGAAGTAATAGCTGATTAAATGCATTGAGTGCAAGCTTACCTACCTTGGTCATGCACAAAACACTCCTGGATGGCATGCCACAAAATTGTAACACTCTTTAACTTTGTCCTTTATTAATCCCTGTGGGGAAATTCTTTTTACACCTCCCGCAACTTGCTCTTTGTAGAGCAAGCTGTCTGCGAAGGGCAGCCACCTGTTGGGGCCCCAGGGGTTAAGGGCCTTGCTGAAGGACCCACAGATGTACTGACGCTGGGCTTGAACCAGGGACCTTTTGATTACAAGCACATAGCTTAGCCCACTGAGCCACACACTGCCCTCCACAGTACACCTTTTCTGTCTTCTGAATTGTCTATGACCACATCTTAAACAAAAAGAGGGCAGTAACAATGTTTATTTAACACCCCATATGAATTTATGAAACACATAAACAGTATAGAAAAAAAAAACAAATTCCCCAATGGCCAGTCAATAAGAAAAATAAGTCAGTCACATCAATAACCCAATATCAGTTTCAGTTCAGCTCCTACGTGCGTGTCAAAAAACAAAAAAAATGTGTACATACTTTATGATGTTGAATAAAAGTTTGTGTATCACTAGCCAGGCAGTGTAAAAATACTGTTGAAGATCTCAAAAGGTGAGCTTATCTGAATCCAAAGAGAATGTGTCCAGACTACTGGCTAGGGCAGGTTGGTGGGCACTGGCTGCAGTCGTATTCCCCAACATCCAGAATCGCTGGCTCGCCGTGTAGGTCTTTTTCTCTCTTTATGTCTGTGTGTGTGTCTCTCTCTCAGTGGTAAGGAATACACCACAAAAAAAAAAAACAATCTGCACACAGCAGCATAAAACATCTCATTAGTGTTGTATAGGGCTTTATCACTAAAACATTCAAGGGTTAATTACTAACCACAGATCTTAGTTACTATGCAAAGGTAGTACCAGTTCAATAAAGTGACTAGGAACACTATCAATAATACAAGTGAGCAGTGCAAAGTGCCACATCTCATAGAACATGTTATTTAAACAGTTGCAAAAGCACATTAGCATCGCACTCCATCATACCACGTCAAAACATTCACAGAATCTTTATAGTGGCTCTATGCCTGAAAATATTAGCCCGTTAGTTACCTCGTAGTTGTATATTACCAAACTCGCATTACACCATTTCACTCATCTAACAAGAGTACGCACGTTCAGCATAGAAAATGGCGTCTCTCATCGCAACCAGTATTAAACACAATCATATTTCATTCGTCTCCGCCTGTTGTTTTTATTCTATCCAAGGACTTAACAAAAACAACAACATAAAATACCGCAAGAGCCATAAGAACGGCTTATCCTGAACTTTTTAAATCCTGTGGTGGTCATAATATTATGGCTGGATTATCGAGCATAAAACAGTACTCACCGGAGCTTCAAGAAAGATTTAGAAGAAAGAAGGCACATTCAATCAGCGATTTACCAAAACAAAATCCTCTGAATCATATCACATAGTAATAATATGGATAAAATAAACTTATTCTCTAAACTCCTGGCGGTTATTTTCCACACCGAACCCCCCGCCCCCCCCGCTTTTAACAGCACTATTGACCCTGTGCATTTTAGATGGGATACAGAAGCAGTGGGATTCCGCTTGACATGACAGTGTATTCTTTTTCATCATTGCCAAACGTAACAAAATAACCTCAGATAGGGGTTACGCCCTGAGCCAGCTAAGTACTCCAGATAGGCCGACTCAGGTTTCAGGGTCCACAGTATCAAAAGCTGCACTAAGATTCAGTAACAGCAGAACTGATATTTTTCCAGAGTCCGTGTTTGAGAAATGACTGAGCTGACTGAAAACAACTTTTTCAATAATGTTGCCTATGCAGGCATCTGAAGTAAGTCTATAATTGTGGAATGTGGATGCATCTGGGCTACTGTTTCTTTAATAACAGAATGCAGTTTTTAGACATTTCAGAAAAGCACGTGTCAGAAGTTGGGCAGTAAATCTGTAGCGAAACAACTGAAAAACAGTTTTAAATGGCTGTTAGGCAAAATATCAAGAAAGCAAGCGGACGGTGCTGGAATATAAGTAGGTTTAAAGAATAAACCAGCTTCAGCCTGTTTTCCACGGCTGTTTACCCTGTTCACCGTTTCTGGAGTAAACGAGAGTATCCAGAACAACCCACAAGGACATGGGGAGATTATGCACACTTGAAACAAAACAAATAATTGATTGGCATGATAACAGGTGCATTCTTCTTTTTTGCATATTCCAACTAACTCTCCTTTTTTAGGACACACGCATATAGAGGTGAGAGTGAAGCCAGAGGACTGAGTGCAGAGTCAGCCATTTATACAGCCCACCGTGTTGTGGCCATTCTCCCAAGCATGGGATCTGAAACAGTAACAAGGGCCTAATACCATTAGTCCACAGGCAACCCTATGGGGATGATTGTATCTTGTTAAATAGGTCTATTATGTAGAAAATATTTTACATGAATTGGATGGAAAACATATACAATTCATACCAACATGTTATTTGAGTAGGAAACACCTAAACAGCTTTTTTTACTGCATGTGTTCAGTGGCTTGGTACAGGATGCCACCTACAGCACTGGTGGCCCCTGTTGGTGAGACGTGGAAAGGCACTGACCAGCTTGTCCCCGGGTCCATGCATTTTCTTATCTTGTTAAGCTGCGGCTGGCCCCAATTCCAGTGACGAGCACAGAAGCAATAAAAAAAGACAAGCTCAAACAGCCAAGCGAAGTGTTTTGCCACCACAGATAGCTCTATGGTCAAGTGTGCTATTAAAGTCAGCCACCAGTCTCCTCGCTGACCTGATAGCCATCTTGACTTATTCTTTTCTTTCTTTCTGGAGCTCAGCAATTAAAGTGTCCCTTCATTATTTGAAGTTCTCACTGCTACTTGGTGTTTGCATATATTTGTACTACCTCAAGTATTACCCTTACTGTAGACAGAAATGCAGTGTAATAGTGTGTGCTTTCTGTGTACATACTGTATCAAAGTGAATCAGTAGATTTAAGAGTCCCAATGCTACACTGCTTTTTATACTAGAAACCATCTCCCATCTATGTAAGTGCTGCATGTACAGACCGTCCCTAGCATTAGGGTTAAGGATTAGATTATAATAAAACCTTAAATGCAAGGCATAATTACATTGGTCGGCAAACTGTAAAAGGTTTGATTCGATAAGGTTTAAATTCCATTATAAAGACAAAGTGTAAGAAGTTCTTTGTTCCTTCTTCTCTAGTAAACTTTCCACATGTCAATCCCTCTTACGGAGACCACAAAATGACATCTTCGCTGCACTGTAAAATAAAATCATCCGTGTTGTATTTTTTTTTGTATCTGATCCACAATGTAAATTTCATGAAAACCACCGTGATACAAAATAGCTCCAGGGTGCCAAATAAATTTGAGACAAAACTCGCAGTTTTTTTTTTTTAGGTTTTCATAGTTTGAACTTGGAATATACTGTAACATGAGGAACATTTTACTGGGCCGGGGAGGATAAACAACACAGGAAGCATGAAACGATCTCACAGGGGGCATTTTTGCTTAGATAAAACGCAGGAAGTCATGTGTGGTAATGAGGCATATCTGCAGCAGTGTTCCAACATACATCTTCAGTAATAAAGTATCTGCTGTAATGAAGTACAAATGTCACCTGTAACAAAGTACATCTGCAGTAATAAAGTGTGTCTGTATTAACAAGCTGTGTGCCAGTGGGTGAATAACCCGGTAGTTGCCATGTTCTAGTAGCATCTGGGGGAAAAAACAAATCACAAAGAACAATAAAAACACAAATAGCTTCAGGTCATGCCACAATGACAAAGCTGCCTTTTTACAAAGATGGAGAGCAAAAGGTAGTAGCCAGAAAGCTTGTTAAAAACCCTCCTTATTTAAGTTTTTGGGGTCATACACACCTTTCGGACGGCTGGGCAGGAGTAGTACTGTTCCGGCACGAAAACGCGCTAAGTGTCACCGCGTAAACGTAACAGCTTCAGGTTTGGCCACTAACATTGGTTCAAATATCCTTATTATGAATTGCCTGAATATGTGTTGACAGGGCATTTTCAGTAATGGAGGAGGTGGACCCATCCAGGAGGTCCAAAGGACCCTAGTTGGCAGATTTACAACAATTTACAGAGACCCTCGTCTCCCCAGGTCAGCACATTTTACAAAGGGGACCCCCCCCCCCCCCTCCTTGGTGTGAAACCCCTCCTTCGCCCCTGGACATTTCAATTTTAGGGCACGAGTTGTTTCCTAAAATACAACCTGTTACTGCAATATTAGCCTGTAATTGGCCAATTCCTATTTTCTGTATCTTTTATTTAAAGAAATTAAGGCACTCAGAGAATACAATTTCTTTCTGGAACGCAAATAAGAACATACTCAAACACTATTATTACTGAACTGCCAGCCTGCTTGGTATTTTTCAAAGCAAAGAATGAGGCAGCCACGCATCTCAGCCACGCATCTCAGCCACGCATCCCAGCCACGCATCTCCGCCACGCATCTCAGCCACGCATCTCAGCCACGTATCTCCGCCACGCATCCCAGCCACGCATTTCCGCCACGTATCTCCGCCACGCATCAGACCTTCCCATGGTCACAGGCGGATGGCAGCTCCTTTCCGTCCCATAAACATGGCGAGTCGTCCTCCGACTCACCATTTTCACTCCGAAAAGCTTCCTGAATTCGTAGCACCACAGGGGACCTCAAATAGTGCCGGCTGGCTTTGTGGAGCTTCTGGAATGTCTCATCATCCAACCCCCTTCTGTCAGAGTGATATGTTAATAAAAACTCATGAACAAAGCATGAAAACTCTTGTGTTTCTATGACATGTTCTCTCTACAGACACACATTAACATAGAGGAGTGCTCCACCCATCCTTTCATCCATCTATCTTCTAATCGCTTATCCCGGTTAGGGTCATGATAACCTTATATGAAAATGAGTAAGACGATATGTTTCCTGATTCCGGGTTCCCTTGGCTCTCCGTAATGTTCCCACACTGTAACAAAGAGTCAATCTGCATGTTTGTAACTCTGTGGTTGAGAAGTGTTAGTGTTTATAGCGCTTTCCACTGGCTGCTGACAGGATAGTCTTTACATTATGTGCCAAGTTGCCCAATTTGACATAAGCCTCCAGGCATTTCCTATGCAGAACAGCGTGACCGTTTTGCATCTTCTGTGTTTTTACCATGGCTCAGACTGTAAATTACTCACATATCAGTATGATGCTGCATGGGAATCACTAAGGAACATAATCAGCTAAATAAGAAACAATTCATCCATAACTGATACTTTCAAAACCTGTCCAAGCAAACGTTCACTTGTGGAGAGAGGGTTTGAAGGCTGATCTTGCTGGTTGCTTGGAAACTCGACTTTAAAATGAACCTGAATATTTAATTTCACAGAAGGGAGTGAACTTCGGTTTATTTTGTATTTTCTCTCTGCTCGTTGGTTTAAAACATAATTAGTGCTGCTTGTAATGCACAGGGCTTCCAAGCTGTCAAACCTGTGCCTACCGTTTGTTATGCTGGAATCTAATACTGAGCTTCTGCAGACATAATAGAAATTATATCAACAAAGAAACTTTTTGCATGCAGTGTTTTGGTGGTTAAGTGCCTGTCATATCATAAACATCTGACCAGACTATGCAAGTGTCCAATGCTAAAATTTAGAATGCACACTTAATTTAAACGCGGTAAACCTCCAAATGTGATCTATATGAAATCTCACACAATACTGAGAATAATCCTATTCCGCAGTGAGTGCATGAAATATACCCTATTATTGTACTCCCTTTGCTGGAAATTAGCTGGTATACAATGCAGATTAAACTCTGTGGTTTAAAGTGTCAGGCAAGATTAATACATATATAGAATACAAATAAGAATGTGACCTGAAAATGTGATTTTAAATGGGTGAATAACATAATACTTCTGTTGTGCTATGAAGCAAATTTCAGTTGCAGTGCCATATGAACTGTTGCATACAGCTTATGATCAGCTACTGCAAAGATTTATTTGTGCTGAGATAATGTATATAATATAATCCTCTATAGAAGTGGTATGAAAAGTGTTATAGTTGGGTATGTTTGAGACTAATTAGGGTAGTTAGGTGTTAAATTTATGTCATTTGTGTGATATTTTTCTGCTGAGAATTTAGCCTCTAGTACTCTTTTGCTTCCAGTTATTCCATGTTGTTTGCAATTGTGAGTATCCCTTGGCTTATATGCATTGTGAGTATTCCTTAGCTTATATGCATTGTGAGTATCCCATGGCTTATATGCATTGTGAGTATCCCTTGGCTTATATGCATTGTGAGTATTCCTTAGCTTATATGCATTGTGAGTATCCCATGGCTTAT
>JAABNY020000108.1:30599912-30613982 GCA_015164015.2 Brevimyrus niger | reverse complement strand
ATGCATTGTGAGTATCCCTTGGCTTATATGCATTGTGAGTATCCCTTAGCTTATATGCATTGTGAGTATCCCTTGGCTTATGTGCATTGTGAGTATCCTTTATCTTAGATGCATTGTGAGTATCCTTTGGCTTATGTGCATTGTGAGTATCCCTTAGCTTATATGCATTGTAAGTATCCCTTGGCCTATATGCATTGTGAGTATCCTATAGCATATATGCTATTCTGAGTAGCCCTTAGCTTATATGCTATTCTGAGTATCCTTAGCTTATACGTCATTCCGAGTATCCCTTAGCTTATTTGTTATTCCTAGAGGGCCTTTTTCCACCACACCATTTGAGAAGGTACCAAAAGTACAGTACTTCAAAGTGTTGGTTTTCCACTGGTGTACAAACTAGTACCGAAACTAGTGTTCTGACGAGTTGAGCTACTTTGTCGAGTTAGGCTACCATAGTGCTAATCAACAGCCCTAACCCTAATTCTTACTCTAACCCTAACCACCCAAAAACCCTTACCTTAACCCTAACCCCTCTAATCCTAAAATGGCCCTAATCTAACCCTAATCCTAAAACGGTGGAACTGCACATGCACATAAAGGCTCGATAGCAAGTCTCGATAGGTAGCTCAACTCGTCAGAACACCGGCGCTGAATGACATTACAACTCCTCTGCTTTGTATGAGTGCTGCATATACGATCTCCAAGACATTCATAACCATTTTTACCCCTGCCATTTAAATCACTCGAAGACTGGTTTGTTAGACATTTATGAACTCCTTTTCTGTTTTTATAAATACCCCAATATGTATTACAAGAAAATCACATCGCTAGGACAGCACACCATATGCATGCTCTATTACTATATTCAGCAAAATACTTTTTAATTTCTCGTCATGCCATCTGGATCTTTTTGTTGTATTTGTTCCTACAACCATCTTTCCTTTACTTCAGTTATCATTACTTGCAAGGCGGACTGTTTTAAAGGCCGTGTTTGTATTATGTTTCAGAAGCAGGCTATTTGCATAACCAATCAACAAAGAAGCACTTCAAGTCTCACCCCAAAGTACTGAAGTACCAAAGAAGTACCCCAGCAGGTTTGGCACTTTCGTTGCTGGAACTTTTGGTATTGGTACTCGACCGGAAGTCAATGGAAAAGCGAAAGCACCGTATCAAACGTACGGTACTTGGTGAAGTGAAAAAGCCCCCTTGTCATTTGTGTGATATTTTCCTGCTGAGGATTTACCCTCTTCTATACTTTTACCTCCAGTTATTGCCACATGATGTTATTCTGAGTATCCCTTAACTTATATGCTATTCCCTTAGCTTAGTAGCTTGCATTTGAGATTTTACACTACCTAGGCTTCAGAAGAGTGTTTTGCTGCATTCACATTTATAATTAGATCATAGTGATACTTTTGGCTGAGTGCTGAGCAGTTTTACTAAAATGATTCCCGTTTGGTACGTTGCTCATGGCTACAGGAGTACAGTACACTGTGTTATTCATTCTACAGAAACCAAATTAGACAACATGCAGCAGATTTCATTGCAGTCCTTTGGATTGCTGGAGTTCAGTAGATTGCTGAAATGTAATGTTAGTTCCTTTCAGGGACTGGGTGCATATTTCCCTTAAAGTTCCCTTATTCCTACTGAGATGGTGGTGCTGTGAGCTCACATCTTGCCCCAGGGGATTTTTCCATGGAATCCTATGAGAAGATGACCAGGCTTGTGGACGGCCAACTGACCTGGACCACAGATTTCCATACAACCACAATTCTCCTTAAATCCCAGTACCCTGATTGTTATGGTGGGGCATGGTGAAGGAGGGAAAAAGGATGATTCACAGAGTGGCTCAAAGAAACTAGGTATATTAAGAGAGACAGAACACAAAGGGAAAAACTACAAAATAAAGGGACCTCAAGGGGTCAAAATCCATCCATCCATCCATCCATTTTCCAAACTGCTTATCCTATTTGGTCGCGGGGAGTCCTGAGCCTATCCCAGAAGCTATGTCACGAGGTGGGGAGGGGTCAAAATGAAACTGAAAAAAAATAATAATTATTAAAATTAGGCAGGGAGCAACACTGGGAACACAATATTGAAGGCCAGGAAGTACTCAGGAAAACTACAATTTTTAACAGGGAAACTTCACCACAGGGAATCAGCACAGCAACACATGGTAACAGCCATACAGGAATTCAGTCACAATGAACCAACAAGAAACTGTGAAAAAGCAGGCGATAAAATACACAACTAGCGAGATATGACACAGGGCAGGTGGGAACCATAACTTGATAAACCAATCACATGGACTCGGGGCAAGAAGAACAGGTGAGAAATATTACTGAGCATGCACTGGAGACTAGGAAACATTAACAAACATGAAGGTTAAGAATACTAGGAGAGACTAGGAACACCACAGAATACGATTAACCAAGGCACAGGCAGGGTAGACCTTAAACAGAGACACAGTGCGTTGCCACACCCACCACAAGGATGAGTGCCTGAGTGCAGCCATGTGACAGGTGATACCTCAGCACCACACTAGTCTAAATGGACCAGTGTGAGGTTATTCCCTGTAAGTTGGAGGACCTGCCTGTAGGGCTGGATGTAGAATAACACCATACCCAGGACAAAGCAATTGCAGGTTAAGGTCCATGCTCAAGGGCCCAACAGACTAGAATCAGCCCATGCATTCATAGGATTTGAGCCAGCAACCTTCCAATTGCTGGCATAGATCCCTAGCTTCAGAGCCACCACTCTGGCAAAAGCTAGGGAAAAAAATAAACTAACAAATTAACCCAAATATACAACTCATTAGAGGTAAGACGATACAGTTTTTAGTTTCACATCACTTCTGGAGATGTGGGTACAGTTCAGGTACCACCACAGCCTAAAATTAAAACAGTGTGTTTCGATGAGGGATGGGTTAAAGTGTGGCCTCTAGCAACCTGTCAGGTGGCTGAGATTTTCTGCTTGCTGAGGAGCTTAGCTGTCCTGCAGGGAAACAGGAAGGGGGATGTTGATGGCCCGCAAATCGGAGAATCCAGCATTGCTCGGCTCTCCTTCCTGGATGGCCGTGCAGAGCCTGCAGTCAGATAACTGGTAAGTAGAACTGAGCACAAGAGAAAATCAATTTGGGGAAAAAAAGCAACAAAAAATGGAGGTGGATCTAAACATACCAACATAAACAGAAAAGGACCTGGTGCATTATGGGAAAATGTCACAGTAGAGACTGACAGGACAATTTAAGGTGCTGGCTGTTGTAAAGACATCTCATTGGTTGTTTTTTTAAAGCCAATGAGGTCGAGCCTCTGAAATCTCTCTCAAATCCAGATGGTAGTGGCTGTCTCATTCAGATGGGCAAGGTGAACTCGTGTAGTTGCAGAGGCAGTCTCTATCGGACTTCGGGGTCAGCGGTGTCACATGATATAGTGCTTTGTTTGGAAGTTTGAATCACTTCTTCGCTTGGGGGTAAAGGTGGCCGGGAAGTAAACAACCATAAGGAAAGTTGAATGGGAGGAATGAGTTAAAGAAAAGGAAAAAAAAATGTTCACCTTTTTAAGGTTCTTCCCCCAAGTCCTCGTCTAAAGGCGGCTCAGGGCCAGATAGCAAGCCAGTGGTTAGCGTAGCCTGTGACACGTGCTCAGCTTGCTATTCCAGTAGCGGTTGTGTTGTTTTTTTTGCATGCCAGCCTTAAAGGCCCCTTATCCACCTCCTCCCCAGGATAACACGTGGGGGGCGTGTCAGTAGCAGGTAAGAGGCTTACATGTGTAGCTGCTTACAGGGTCTGATGTGTATTGATCCGCTGCCAAGATGCTGAGACGGGTATTCAGAATATGAAAGGAAGTCTATCCATTATGAAAAAAACGCTATGTACACATCCGTTTTCTCTTTGGAAACACTTTAAATTAATTAAGATGATCATTCATCACATCAACTCACCCTGTCCAAATCTTTCTTGTTTGTTTCCAATTTTTAAGAACAATGACTGCTACCCTGTGGTGAATCATTCATTCATTTATTCGTTCATTCATTCAAATTAAGGAAATTAATCTACAGATTATTGTGGAAATAAATACAGTATGGCAAAAACAGGTGATTGCAGCTATTGCTGTTTTCTCGGAAGATCCCATTAAAGGATCCTAGGAAGAGATCCAATACATAAATCATATAAGGAGATCTCATGAATAGGTCCTATAAATAAATCCTATGAAAAGACTGTATAAAGAGACGTGATAAATAAATCATATTCAGAGATCTTAAAAGGGGATCCAATGAAGAAATACTTTAAATTGACTCCATAAAGATCCCATATGTGCTGTGTGGGAGACATGGTTCTTATGCTGTCTTAGTTTGAGTATCTTCCTTATGATATATGGCTGAAGTTAAAAGAGGCTCATCAGCCTCACTAGGACAGACCCGTCTCCATGGAAACGGTCATTTCCTGCTCAGGGGCATGTGATTTGAGAAATTCTATTGTTAATGTAATGTTCATTAGTGATTTCTGCCTTGAAGGTATTTTTCATTATAAACCATTTCCCGCAATGTCCCCTAATATAAATGGTCAAAATAACGATTACTTGACCATAACAGTTATTTGCAAATCTTTTATATCCTCTTTTTCTGGATATTTAATTATGTATTACTTTGCATATTAATAATTAGTTAAGAATGCATACTGTAGATACAAGCAAACTACAAAGTGGCTTTTATGTATCTAGAGGAATTATTAATCCATTTTGACCCTGTTTTAAAGAAAATAAAACCCTGTTGTAAAAGCATCACATACTTCTAAGAGAATTAAGGTTAGAATAAAGCGGTATTCTGACTATATAAGTGATTGGGTTGCGCTTTCCAAAGTAATATCATTAAGAGATGCAATTAAATAAGATTAAAGCAATTGGATATTGCATGTTTTAGATATTAAAAGGCCCAAGAATCTATAAATGTTTCCTTGCATAAGGGCGCAGACTTACTGCTTTTATACTCTGCTCTGTTTACTGCTGTGTTGTTGTTAAAAATCACTGTGGCGCTCCACAAAGATATTGTTCCAGCCTTGTTTATAATCGTAAACTCACAGCTGTAAGCTCTTGTTTATTGTGCCGTAGTCATTATTTTAATTACACTATTGAAATTGCCACAGGTCTGACAATTGTCTGTTTTTGATTGTCTATTCAGGGCAGGATACATTCCCCCCAAAGTGGGGTGACAGTGAGATTCCCCCCAGAGAACCTTCGGGGTTCAGCTCGCTTAGGGGAGAGACATTTCAGCGAGCCCTCATATTGGTACGTTCTACAGAAACCAGCAGGCCCAGCAATTTTCCTAATCCTGCGAGTTTTGCAGCACCCTAATCCTGTGCATTTTGCAGCACCCTAATTCTGTGCGTATTGCAGCACGCTAATCCTGCGCGTTGCAGAACCCTAATTCTGCACGTGTTGCTGCACCCTAATCCCGCGCGTGTTGCAGCACCCTTATCCTGCGCGTTTTGCAGCACTCTTACCCAGAGAGATGCATGTTGCTTTAACAGCAGAGCCACAGTGACCCAATGCTAACATTATCCTGCACCAGCTAGGCACACAAGCTCTACAGATACGACAATAAGTGCCCCCCCCCCCCCTCATTGTAATCAGTATCAGTTACTAATAGATACTAATAGCCGGTATGCTCATTGTCAGGGACTCAGTGAAGCTGATAAACGGCCTGTGAGATAACAGCTGTGCTGGAGGGCTTAGTGGAAGGTACCATGCAGGCAGGTAACCTGAAGCTATCAAGCAGAGAGGTGGCAGCAATCCTTATCTTTACTGCCACACAACCAGGGCCAGTGGAAAGACACAGGTTGCTACTGTTGGAAACACCATCACAATAAATTATCAACAATTATGCATAGCGTGGACAGACAGTAAATGTAAGACACAAGATACACGACAGAGCGATGTAAACCCAAGGGAAGTCAGACAGAGGTTTGTGCGACTTTAAATGGTACAATGCCAGAAGCTGATACAAGTGCAATATAGACAACATACATACATCCATACACGCAATGCATAACATATAAAGCAGAGGTGGGTCACCTGTTCCATGGAGGGCCGCTGTGGGTGCGGGTTATTGGGATGACCTCTCAATCAGCCAATAATAAAGCAGAGGATCCTGTGGATCCACTGTTATTGGCTGATTGAGAAGCCATCCCAAGAACCTGCACCTACACCGGCTCTCCATGGATCAGGCTCCCCACTCCTGGTATAAATGATCCTCTGCAGTGCCTCCCCATGACTAAAGTCGGCAGCTTGACATAAGTAACACGACGTGGGCTGGTGAGGAAGAGGTGCTCTCCTGATTGGTAGATAGACATTTCTACTGGATAGTGGGTGTACCAGAAGCCATGTCTACCAAATCACAGACCAGCTCTGTTTTCACCAATCAAGGCATTTTATTGGCATGTGGGTATTCTGTGATGAGATGCTTACATGTATGCTTTCTGCATTGACCATAGTGCCCAATACATACAAGATGGCAACGTATGTCAGACAAAGTAATCAAGAACGAATAAGAAACAACAGGAAAAAAGCACATTAGACAAACATTTAGCATAAAGCCAGCCTACACACATGCCATGTGACTCTATATCCCAGGTTTTTTCTTTTTTTGAGTGATCAGACATTCAAAATAGATGGATTTTTACAATTAATCGCATATCGTTACACATCTTCCACCACGATAATACTTGGTATGGGATGAATTTATTTGAAGCTCGTCAAGCTAACAGGACCTGTTACTTGCAGTGCTCTACTTTAATGAACATGTTAGTCATTGTTAATCAGGCGAAGAGAGAGAGGTAAGGAGCATGTGCCGATTACAGTGTGTTGCCACAACCACCACACAACAAACCAGCTCAGGGGTGAGATCCTGAGTGCAGCTGTGTGGTGGGTGATACTCAGAACCACCCCAGTCCGAATGGACCAGTGTGAGTTTTATTTTTAGGTGGCTGTGTGAGTAGCAGTAGGTGCGGAAGGCAGCGCTCGCTGGTCTTTCAAAGCCACATTGTGATGATAAACACAGCCAGCAGCTTTGCTCTGCGATTTTGAAAACTACAGGCTTTAATTAAAATTCATATTGAACATTTTCCCACTTTTTCTTGTGTGTGCTTATTTTCTTGAACTCTTTGCATACATCTAGTTCCTCTGTGTACTTAATGAGGCTTGAAAAAAACCATTAGTTGTTTTTAGCTATGAAGAACAGAGGGATTTGTCTAACACTGACAATGAACATAAGGGGTCCTCTCTGCACAGATTAGTTTTTTTAACTGATATATATTAGTACAATTTAAAAAGAATTTGGATAAAAATTACCTGAAATTAAACATTTTAAGTGTCTTTGAAATCTGTCAGGTGTGTGTATTAATGTAGGTAATACATTACTCCATTACTTCAGTGTTAGGGCAGGTAATACATTATTCAGTTAAGGCAGAACGAATGTGCATAATATGTTACTCCATAAATACTGTATTAATGCAGGTAATACACTAACTACTACATTAAAGCATTATTAATAGTATTAATGATGTATTTAGGCTAGAGTTTGACTGGAGTATGAATTACTCTTATGGAGTCGGTGAATCCCAGTCAGAATTCTCAGTCTTTGTTTTGTTTTTCTTAATACTCTGCCTGCTGACACCGGCAACAGCAGCATTTGCCGTCACTCGAACCATGCATTTGCGTGGGCCTGTTGGCCACAAGCAGTAACTACACTAAATATCAACTAAACATATTCCTTATTTTGCAGATGTTAAAGCAGCATGTTCTGCTAACCAACTAACTAGCTATGGTCATCTAACTCTGCTCTATTTATTTAGCTTTTGAAACATCCAAGGGGGTGGGAGGGCCCAAAGTAAATAGGTTGGCTGAGGCCTCAGAAGCAGGAAAAACCCACCTCTAAAATTCTGTACCTGTCTGCATGATACAAAGCCAGGCTGACACATATGGTCATGGAGAGAACTGCAGCGCTACAGCAGAGGTGGAGTATGTCACTAAGATGGTTACACTTTCCTCCATCAAACTTGGGTACACCCCACAGGATTTTCAACCAGTGAACACCTCATCACTAATGAGTACCAATAAATGCTTCTGCAGTAATGAGTACATTGGAGTACATCACTGTGAAATCCACAGCAGAAATAAGAAAAATGAACGACGACACACAAAGGAAGGTGACAATTTGAGCAATAAGAGCTTTGGGATAAATAGACCTTTATCATGAAATATCATACTCACCATGAACAACTGAAGCATCCAGTAGCGCAACCATGGAGAAAGAAGTTTGGTATTGTGCTGTGAACTGTCACGGTGTACAGTTTAGTCAATATTTACCTGTGATACCACGAACATGGAAAACGGATCGATTGTAGAATTTTCAGGTCAGTGAATGGTGCATTTTGGACAGATATCCTTCTTCACCTCCCCAGGGAATAAAAGAAATATGACCGTCTCAAAGTCTGGCCATTGGGGGGGAGGGGGGGGGGGGAATGAGGGCACACAGACCAAAGCATGGCGATCAGATTTACTGACACCATGAGGTACTGACCTCAGAGTACAAGCAATGGGAATGGCCCTCCCAAAGGTGATGTTCAAGAAGTTCTTGGGTAATCTTTAATTACTCTGTTCCTGCTTTGCGTTCGATTACATCATTAATCATTACAGGTATTTTAAATTAAGCAAGAGAATAATGATGCTTGTATATAATGATTCAGAGAGGCCACTTGGCTCCTGTTCTGAATCACAATATCAGCACTGAAGCAGTTCTTTCACAATGGCTTTCACATGCTTCAGTCATGCAGCAGGTGCTTATTCAGCTGCCTTCTGCCAACTGGTGCTGTATTATGCATCATAACCATAGAAATAAGCGATACTTGGATGTTAAGCGTATAGTGACACCGTCCATAATACTGGTATGCGTGAATGACATATGCCCCCAGAATCATACTAGAGCCAAGAATCAGGCCTGGACAGTGAATATTAATACAACTGCTGCTGTTGAACGGAGATGGAACGAAATCTCTTGTATCCCATCCTGGCCCAGAAGCAGCAGCAAGCTGACCCTGCTTGCATTGATTCATCACCGGGTGTGTCCTGATCCAAACGCGGAGGCGGCATCACGCCGCACCTCAGACAAATCCTTTAGCTACTGCATACCTCTTCCGCCAGCACAAGGCTGATCATTTAGAGAAATTACGTCACCTCATTTTTGCTTATTAAGCAAACACAGACTCCTGGGTCACAGAGGAAGCCCAGGAACATGGAGTCACTTCGGGGGGCATCAGCGCCATGTTTGGATAATGCATGACTGCATGACCTGCCACCCCCCCCCTCCCTAAGGTCCTTTATTCGGGGAAATCACCAAACACAGAACAAAAAATGCATGAACAAACTTCAATGACCAGACAGGGGTAGGACAGACTAAATACCAGGACTGATTAACAGCAACTAGACACAGCTGGGAACACCAGGATTCCACACAAGGTAACAAGGAGGTGTGGCACACAAGAGGAGCAGCTCATGATAGCCACAGACAGCTGCTGCTCCATCCAGCTGAGATACTAAGTTGCACAGTCAGGCAACCACACAAACACAGACACTGTTGTACCAGAGCCTTCCCCCGATGGATGATGTTGGATGCTGACTGAGCCCATTGACTTACTGAAACTCTGTCGAGGCATGGATACACAGAGTGACTGGAACCTGCCCCGTGCAGGAAAATCAGCCTCCTGTGTCACGGTTCACCCAGCCATCGAGGCCCTCCGCAGTGAGGCCTGCTCCGTGCCCATCTCCCGATCGGCCCCCGGCTGGACACATCCCTGCCTTTCCTTCCCATTTATGCTCTATATCACAGTTAAATCTATACAACTTCATTCTCCTATATATGTACTGTTTTTTTAAATACAGATTAACTCATTATTAGCTAAGAGAAAAGTTTTTTTATTCTGTATAATATCATTAGAACTGCTAATCCCCTAGGACACAGGAGTTAGGATTTAGTTAGGAGTTAGGATTCCTAGACTAAAGATGCCTTCCAGTCCGGCCCTGACGCATGGTCACTGTGTCTCCAGGTTCATTGTGTGATAAGTAGGCACACCCTTTGAGCTCACTAAGTAACTAATGGTGTGAGTTTGCAGTTTTTAAAAAATTTATCCTCTGTTCTGCAGTAGAAGTACTTTTATTTCTGTGTGATCAAGCAGGTCATTTAATTTAGTGTATGCTTTTGTAAAGCCATATTACTTCTGGAGTGGGAACATTTAAGTTTGGGTATGACTAATGAACTGGATTTTCCATGTACTTTAATTCTGACACGGAGATGAGGGAACCATTTATTTCAGATCCCATAGGATGGAGACGTCCTGGATGGCATGGAGGGAATCTTAAAGATACCCAGCGGAATATACCATTATCAGCAACTGGGGGGCCTGTAATTCTACACACTGGAATATACCATTATAAGCAGTATGGGAGGAACTCCCATGGCACCGATTAGAATATACCTTTATTGGCAGTAAGGGGGGAACCCCAGTGGCACCCACTGGAATATACCATTTTCAGTAGTTTGGGGAACCCGTAGCACAGCCCACTGAAGTATACCATCATCCATAGTATGTAGGGAACCATACTGGTACCCACTGGAATATATCTTTATGAAATCCATTTAAGATTATAGACTAAAATGAACTACAATGTATTCCTGTTATCCATACAGTCATTTCTCTGTATTTCCTCTCAGTGTCACTCTGGCTTAGTGTCAAACTTGATCAGATACATTTGGACTGGTAATATTCAGCTGAGTTTTACAGCACCTCGGTAACCATGGTGCGTAGGGTCACTGTGGTCACTATGTAGCCTTATTACACCCGATCAAAGGCACAGCATCAGAGAGAGTGTGTCGTCAAGCTGGTTGACTTCAAGGTTGTAAATAATGTAAGCTGCCTGAATGTAAGAAAGTCCTGGTGATTTTGGTAATTATCACCAGCAAACTGCACTAGTGACAATCGCCTTGCTGCAGCAGCACTGGCTGCAAAACCCAAGTCCTGACCACTGCAGCAAACCAAGATAATAAATCGTCACGCCTGAGGAATTTCCTGCAAGTCTCACCTCACCCAATGGTGGGAAACGCTTCAATGGCATTGTTTTGCATGCGTATGTGTGCATTTGCATGTCTTTGTGCATGTGTTTGTACATGCATGTGTATGTGCTTGAGTTACAGGAAGGCTGCATTTTAGGCTTACAGGGACCACAGGATCCAGGGAGCGAAATGAGCATGGACTCTGAAATGAAAGTGCACTCTGAATGGTACTGAGGAGCGGTGGCTCTGAGGCTATGGATCTGTGCCAGCAAAGGTATGATGTTAATCATAGCCCTATAAGTAGGTCCTCCAACTTACAGGGAAAAATTTGGGGGTTGGTGGTAGGACTGGCACTCCAGCCATTGAAAAAAAAAAAACCTCACACTAGTCCATTCAGACTAGTGTTGTGCTGAAGTATCGCTCGTCACATAGCTACGCTCAGCTTCTCATCCCTGAGGTGGTTTGTTGTGTGGTAGGTGCGGCAACGCACTGTAGTCAGTGCATGATTCTTACCTTACCCGAAAGGTAAATTTAAAGATATACTATGCACTCACTTTCAGAGGTACACTCTATGAGGTATGCTCTTTGAGGTAGAGCCTGCAAGATATATTCTGTGAGGTATGCTCTGTGAGGTAGACCTTGCAAAATATATTCTGTGAGGTAGAGCCTGCAACATATACTCTATGACTGTGTTTCCCAACCCATTCCTCGGGGAATCTCGGACAGTCCGCATTTTTGCTTGCTCTCAGCTCAGAGTGAGGTGTACTCCGCAAAACCCATTTTAAAAATACCTGCAATTTGTCACATTCTCACCAAACCTTCTTATTTGAACCCCACCACCACCTCTCAGTCGCATCTAATGGTGTGATTAAACCACAGATCAATAAGTTAATTCCGTTCACCGTGCTCACAGCTTGACACACTAATGGGCCAAGCTGCATGATCGGCAGAGCAGCTGTTTTAACGAACCCGCGTCCATATGGGCTGCAGTGCTGAGCTGGGGGGGGGGTCGTCACAGTCTGGGTCGCCTTGATTAGATGGCCTTTCATGCAGTAGTCACTGGTCACCTCTCCAATGCAGAGGGCAGCCATATTTAATGCTACACACATTTTACAGTCGGCAACAATGTTGAACATATCTGAATAAAAGGGTAAATTTAAAAATACTTGTTTTCATAATTGTATTACATGTAGGTGACGGTATTAGCTATACTGAGTCTTGATCAGAAGCCAATCAGATGTATCTATTAAGGTAACAAGGTGATTATCTAAAGAAGCACAATGTTTATTGAGTAAGCAGACGCAGATGCTTCAGCTCTCCTGGCACATCAGCATAACTAATCTCAGCGATATTGAAGTATTCAAGAAAAGTATTTATTCAATTTTATTTTGAAATTGTTAGTAAAAAAATATTACTGTGGAATAATTGTAGAAAAACCAGTACAATTTATTTATTACTACACACACTACACATGATACTGAGGTGGGGTAGTTTATGTTAAGAAGAGAGGGAAGCAGCAGCTGTTTGACATACACCCCTTGTCACGTGACCACGTCCATTTGCCCAAAGAAAAGTCCTTTGTCTCTGAAGAGACGTATTTCAAACACCGGTTAGTGTAGGTCACAGCCTCACAATGTGATCCAATGCAGAACTATGGCAATATCTGCAGTAAATGAAATCAGTCCACCTGAAGCAGCTCTACCACTCCTCCACTCTGCATTACCGTAGACTTTTTATTACTGTGCATTACTGTGTCTTTTTATTGAAAAAAAATACTACCCAGCTCATCTGCAGTTTTTCTGTTCCTCCTTTGACCAATGTGGCTGTTTCAGCTCGTCACGTTTTTTCATCCGGGGGGGGGGGGGGGGGGGGGGTCGCAACTGTCTGGTGAGTCCACAAGACAACGGAGGGTGAAATTACTGTGCTGTTATCAAACATAAATTGGTAGCCTGGCTGCTTAAGTGCTGTGATGTGAGGAGGGAGAGGAGCAAACGTTACCCACAATCCCCCTGAGCAGATCTGTGTGGAGAGAGCGAATGATTTTGATGGAGATACGGATTTGAGCTGGAGCCTTGCAGTGACCAACCAGAATTGTGCAGAATTGTCTTTGTTTTGTTTTTCTAAGAGCTGTGGGGTTCAAAAGTTATTAAGAGCTTTCAGGCATCGGGGTCTGGGGACTGTCAAAATAATCTCTTGACTGTGATGACAGAAAAAACACTTAAAGGAGCCAAAAACACTCAGTTACTGTGACCCATTTACAATGTCAGAGCTTAATGAATCCAGACAGGCACAGATGTGCCTCTGTCCACTGGGGATTCAGACTTACTAACTTTCCATGAGCAGAGGATGGTCAAGTAGCTTAGAGGGCAGAACGTTACACTGCTAAGTTAGCTACAATAGCTACTGCTAATGTGAACTTATTTAGCTCAGTTTTAGCCCCATGGTGTGGCAATGAATAGCATGGAGGTTCACCTTTCAGTTTCTGCCTCAGTTGTTTGTGGAGTTTGAATACTTGCCATTTCTGATTGGATAATAGTTTATCCAACTATAAATCAGGATGCCTGCTCTGCTTAGAGGAATCAACATAATTATTACAATTTGCTGGTTAGCTGTATTCTCTGTGACCCTTCACTAAGTAAGCTGCTAAAAAATGCATGAATGGATGGGTGGATATCTGTATTCAGATGACAATCACAGACTAAACATATATTTACAGGAGAGTATCCTCTCCTGTCTAAAGCTATTCATCCATCCTTCCATCCTGCCCCGCTCATCTATGTCTAGGTCATGGGGCAGCAGTCTAAGTAGAGATGCCCAGACTTTCCTGTCATGGGTCTGCCCTGGAGTCTCCTCCTGGTTGGACATACCCAAGGACCTTCCTCAGAATGCCATCCATGAGGCAGCATAGTCAAATGCCCTAACTACCTCTACTGGCTCCTTTTAATGTGGAGAAGCAATGGCTGTACTTTC
>JAABNY020000108.1:30530540-30548345 GCA_015164015.2 Brevimyrus niger | reverse complement strand
ATTTTTGACTGCGGGAGAAAACTTGCATATCCAGAGGAAACCCACGCAATTTGCAGTCACAAGCAACAGTCCCAGAGGTGCCGTGTGGCAATGCGACAGGATGAAGCATTTAAATCACAGGGATGATTGGTGACAGAGCAGACCCTCCCCAGTATGGATGCGGGACACTAACCTGATTTCTCATGCACTATGGAAAACAGGAGCCTCTTGGAAAAGTGCAGACCTGTGGGGCTCTGGGCCACATCACCTGGGACCCCCAGTCGATCGCCTGGCAGAGGAGAAAGATCACAAGTTCAGCGAGCTGCAGGACACAAACGAAAAGCTAGCACCAAGGTCACCAAGTCAGCTAACTGTACACAGTGGGCCAGTGCTAACTATGCGAAAGGCACTCAGGGTTAAACCATCCCTGATCACTGAACATGACGGGTCTATGCTAACTCAGCTAACACCCTCAAGTTAACCCATCCCTAATCAGCAATCCATGTCACTGTACATGACGGGTCCATACTAACTCAGCTAACACTCTCAGGTTAACCCATCCCTGATCACCGATCCGTGTCACTGTACATGGCGGGTCCATGTTAACTCTGCTGACACCCTCACAGTAACCCATTCCTCATCACTGAGCCGGGTCTGAGTCCATGCTAACTACACTAACGCCCTCAGGGTAACCTGTACTTGATCGCTAACACAGGTAACTATACATGGCGGGCCCATGCTAAATCCACTAATGCCGTCAGGGAAATCTATCCCTGATCACTGATCCAGGTCACTGTACATGATTGGCCCATACAAATTCCGCTAATACCCTCAGGGTAATTAGTCCCTTATCACTGAGCTGAGTTACTGTGCATGGTGGACCCATGCTAACTCCTCTCAGGGTAAGACATTCCTGATCACCAAGCCAAGTTTTTGTACATGGGGGGGCCCATGCTATCTCCAATAACACACTCAGAATCCCATCTCTGATCGAGCCAGATCACTGTACATGGCGGGTCCATGCTAACTCCGCTAACACCTTCAGGGTAACCCATCTCTGATCACCAAGCTGAGTCACTGTGCACAGCAGGCTCATGCTAACACCCTCGGGGTAACTTATCCGTGATCACCGAGCCGAGCTATTGTACACAGCAGGACCATGCTAACTCTGTTAACACCCTCATGGTAACCCATCCCTGAGCACCAAGTCAAGTTGCTGTACACAACAGGCCTGTGCTAACTCCGCTGACGCTGCTCAGGGTAACCCATCCATGGTAGCAGTTTCTGGCTTTTACAAGCTAAACCATCTAAAAATACAAAATGACACAAGCCCTCGTAGAATGGATGTCCAGCTGAAGATGGGGTCTTACTCTCAAATGCAGGACTCTCAGCTGTCCCCACACCACACAGAGAGAGGACTAGGGACTAGGGCCTGCTTGTTATAAATATCAGTCGAGGGGCTCAGGTTGCCCGGAAGACGCCCTACCAACGTCGGCACAGTCCTTAGCGGGCGTCGCCTTCTCAGCCCCCGACGACCACGCGCCTTGCCGCTCTTTGCCAACGTTGTAGAGGGAGGTGGGCTTGGACTCCATCTTGCTGTCAGTGTGTCCCTGTGAGGACATGGGCATCCCGTACAGGAAGCCGAAGAGCCTGGAGCCGCTGGTGGCGGCAGCGGTAGCCTCCTGGCAGCCAGCCTTAACGGGGACGTGGTTGGCGAGGTTTTTGGCAACAGAGGAGATGTGGTTGACTTCTGGGCAGGGCTGGACATCCCGGGATGGCTCCTCCGTCGTTCTGCAGTGTCACGAGGATGATTTACAATCTTATTAGTTCAAATTAAGGGGCTGAGGTGTACAAAACAGAGTTCAAAAACAAGATTCTCTTTGATGCTAAATCACACGATGTGGGGACCTTCATGTCACTGTCCTTCTTCAACAGCCCTGGAAGAACAGATCTAACATCTACGTGTCTGTAGTACAAACAAGCAAAGTTGCCTGGATGGAATTTTGACAATGCTATTTATAAACTGACCTATAAAGTTATGGTTATTTGCAGCTATAAAATATCCAAAATAAACACAGAAACATTATGTATCAGCACAAGAAGCCTGGCACCTTTTGACCGTGAAGCGGATGCGATTGCTCTGCTCCAAGATCTTCATTAAGGTCTTGGTGTCATATTCAGTGGGCTTTCGCAGGGAGATCCCATCGGGTAGGCCATGGACAGACACGGAACTGGGGTCCTTCAGGATCCACTCATAAGGCACAGGGACCAGGCTGCTCTTCCCAGCAGCCTCACCTGTGGGTCGTAACATGGCCGAGAGCCCAGATGCCACTAAAGGTCAAGTATGAGATTCTCCAGCCTGATTGCAAACTGCTGTTTTCTTATCAGGTTACAGGGATACTGTGTTTCATCTTGGGGTCTCTGGAGAATGAGCTGCTTAAAGAGCAAACCTCAATTTTAACAGTAATTCCTAAATGTTTTCTAAGGAAGCTTCTAAGCTTATACATTCGAAACACCTAACTAATGCACATGAATGGAAACAGATGGGAAGATGATGATGTACGTCCACAACACCATCATAATCTAAACATCTGTTCATATAAGAATCCGTATAAATAAAAATAAGAGGCGAAAGGGATCTCGTTGAGGATCTCACTGTAAAGCACGCTGAAGACTTCCTCCACCATCTTCCTGAGGATGGAGGTGTTGGAGTGGGTGTCCACAGGGCCCCTCAGCGCAATGTGTGATGCTTCCTTACTGACTTTACTGGTGTCGCTCTCCGAGACTTTGGTGTGGGTGTTTACGGAGGGTACAGTCTGCAGACAGGGCACTCCTGCAGGGGAAACAGCCAGTGTCACCCCCCCTTAGCAACATTATAGCATAAGGCTAGGCAATATATCGATATTATATCAAGTATGCGCAATAATCACCAGGCCTTCAGGCAAAATATTTGGCCAATGCCTACTTTTCAGTACTATACGGATGTTTATTTATGCCTAAAACTTGGTAAGCAGATTAGTAGTACAACTCAAATATTAGGCATTTTATGACACTCAAAGTAATATGAGTTACTTTAGTTAGTATTAGTTAGTAATCAGTATCAATTCGGCATATCCTTATGTTTAATGAATGTGTCAGACTTTAAGTTGCAAAAAGTACCACCAGACCTAAATGTGTTTTTACCTTGTTTATCCACAAGATCTCCTCTTTTAAAAGATGTCATGGCTGTTGAGCTGTTCCATTCTTCACCGCCACTTCAGTGCTTATCGCACTGAAGTATACCAAACCACAGTATACCAAAGCAGTATTATGTGGTGTGCCTGCTACAGTGAATTTCACACTGAAGTATACCAAACCATAGTATACCAAAACAGTATTATGTGGAGTGCCTGCTACAGTTGCATCACACACTGAAGTGTAACTGAATTTAATAAACATGAAGACACGCCACGTTTATACAAATTACTAACTTTGGGGTGCCATAAAACACATCTCATTAATATTTTAGCCGTACTAATAATCTGTTATGGGCATAAATAAACATCTGTATAGTACCAAAAAGCTGGCATCTGGCCAAATGTTTCACCTGTCATCTGACGCCCTGGTGATTATGGCACATGCATGGTATAATATAAATGTGATATCGTCCAGCCCTATTTTAGTACCATGCCCTTGTATGTTAGAAAGGATCCAGAAATTAACAATGGGGCCAAAAAATAAAAGCTGATATATATTTCTATGCTGAATCAACACCATTAGAACAGTGTAAACATGGACTGTTCACCTGACATGCGCCTCGCCAGAAATGGCTACATGCCATGGTAACCAGACCATAAAAACTATGACTGGTCAACTTGGTACAATTCTAGGTTTCTAGACACTAGGCATCAGAGCAACAAGTCTTACAAACACTCAGGATGACAGCACCAGTTTCACTTACCTCCATTATGATTATTTGTACTTCACAGGACAAAAAAGTAAAAAGTAGTATAGACTCTAAGGGTCGGTATGGATGGCCCAAAGAATCAAAATGTGCTAACTTCTAAGTTTCTTCTGCTTACGGATTCAACTTTCATAAGCAAAGTTATTTTTCAGTACATTTCCGGTATTAGGAAATCTCGGGGTTTACGTTTCACTAGAACATTTATATTGCCATAGAAAACAAAACTTAGCAAGTTTGCAATTTTAATGACTTTTCAAGATTATATAGTATAAATTTAACATTAAAGTTTACTTCCTCTGCTTTTGCATGAGCTCTGCATGCGCTCTCTGAGCCAGTGCTAATCATTTTCATCACTCACAAATAGAAGTGTTAATAAATTAATTTTAATTAATTTCTGCTCTATAAATGTTGCAATATTTATCACAATTTTTTTTTCCGATATCGTGCACCCGTAATACTGAGTACAAAATACTAACTACTATGAGATATCTAACAACATAAAATGCAACATTACTACCTCATGTTGAATGTGATATACTGGTACTTGTATGGTATGGTAGCATGTAGAGAATGCTGCAGCAGTACAACAAAATTAGCAACTTGCATTGGAGGCAGTGAGCATACAACATTTCATGCCACAATCCCATACAAACAAGTAAGACCAGAAAGGAAGAAACTGACCAAGATGGTTTTCTTGCACTGCCCCCTGGTGGACATAACATTTAATCCTCCAGATTGGCATAATATAGGCATGCAAGTACGAGCAGCAGCACGGCTTGCGCAGCGACAACATTCATGAAGGTACATGTTGTACGCGCAGAGTATAAACCAGTCCTAACTTTAGAAGACACATAAAAAGAGACTTTTTTATAATGGCTCCAGATTTGCCTATGGGAAGTTTGGAGCAGCACAAATGTAAGTAAGTCTTGATAAATGCATATTTTTTTCTGTTTGAACTGTGTGATTCAACAATTAAGTATATCACAGGATGGGAAGACAATAAATGTAAAATCCAAAACTATGTATCACCTAGTGTTTTGGCAGTGCAATCGCAGAGTGACACAAACACACCGACACAAAAGTATAAATGCTCGCAAAGGCATAGGCCACTTACGTAGGTCATGCCGCAGACTCGACGCAGAAGTATAATTCAGGACTAACATCAAGAACAAACATGGTAAACATGCTATGGTAGCACCTGGATGGACCTGGGCTGCAGAGCAATGGAGCTCACAAGCCCCACAACAGCTGGCCTTCATGCAACTAGCTAACCAACAAAAACATTTCCAATCAACAGGCGGTATCTGTGACTGACTGCAGAACTTGTGGAAGTCGGTCTGGATCTCCTTCCGGGAGTTGAGGAAGACCCTGCCCTTCTCCGTTCCCACGGCGATCACGCTGTCCTCATGCACCGTGACACATGCTACTTCCGCATTTAGCTTGGACATAGCCGTGCACTGGAAAAGACAGGTCGACGGTCAGAGTGGTGGCCACAGAGGATGACGAGGGTGGGAGCACACAAACAGCAGCATCAGCCGCAGCATCGGCAAAGATGCACCAAACTGGCCCACCTGTTTATGCGATCGGCAGTGACCCAGCCTTGCAGTTATAGGGGGATTAACCTCCGCTGACTGGTATAATCATTACCGTCATAAACAGGCATAGGGCAGGCCGGCCTACCGGGGCCCATCTGGCAGGCGGTGGCACGGGAAATTACCACGGAGTCCAGGGCAGACACCAGGCTGGTGAGGATCTCCTGTCTGGCAGACACCTGGGGAAGCCGCAGCTCAGCGCGGGGGCCGGCTTGCATCCCATCACACGGCGGCTTCCGCGCGTGTGCCATGGCCACCTGGGGACAAAGAGGAGCGCATTCGCCAGCTCAGGCTGTGCCCACACTCACAGAGGACGAGCCCACCCGCTCACCGGAGCCCATGCGAGACTTTCCAGGAAGCAAAGGGGATTACATGAAAGGAAAACTCAAAGCCATCATATGGTCGAAAGGGAGATTCATTCAAACTAATAAAACAACAAATATGCTTAGTGTATTAATGTAAACTGTGTAAAAATGCAGAGCAATGAACCTTAAAAACAGACAACAGATTTATGCTTTTCTTTCCCAGTTCAGCTGAATGACGAGCCTCGAGCTCAAATTTAAACCCATGGCAGAATTTGCAGATATTAGGTCATTGTTAATGTAGTCGAACAGAAAATAAGATATGTAAATACGAGGCAGAAATCTAACCATCTTAAATGCTGGATTAATCTATAGCGGAAGCCAAAATCTGTCATGTGTGAGGTGGGATGGTAGTGTGATTAGGAGGCTTTGAAAGCGATGCTAAGGGTGTGTCTGCCATATGCTAATGCAGAATCCATTACAGACCAGTGAAAGTGGCTCATTACCATGGGCTTTGTCAAGCAATTAAAGTCGACTCAGATTATTGTTTTAAATCCATTCATCGTCAATCTGCACTCTATAAAAGTGAAAGGTCTAGAAACGTAAAAATAGCCTTGTATCAGAGGCAGTAATTACATCTTGGAAAATTGTACTATTTAAACTACTTATACGACTTTCAGTATTGTTAAGGGTATTTACTGTTAGGATCGCACACTTTTGCCAGGTTTTACTCCCCCAGTTACCAAAATAAAATATTATATTTTCAGATGCACAGACACATTCTGTGACATTATGTCCGAAAAAGACGAAAAGCTTGCTAGAGGTATATATTGTACATATATATAATTTTAAATCACAATCCTAATTCCTGGCCCCTCGTGTTGTCATGGCAACCACAATCGGTCTCCTTGGAAACTAATCTCGTGGCATTTGAACAATGCGGCTCTGGCCTTTAATCTCTCCAGACACTGGGAGTCATTATCCCAGCCTCCGGGCAGCCCAAACACTGAGCGAGCGGGGCGCCCCCAGCTGCACGATATACTGGCCAATTCAGCGTCTGTGCCGCCCCCTTCGACACAGAAACACACATCGCCCTACCTGAAACAACCGTGAATCTTTATGAGTCTCAATCCCAATCCACAGGTCGGCATCAGGTACATCTTGTGAAATGCAATCCCGAAGGTTAACAAACTAATATTCTCTATATTTGTACATCGATTGTTGCTTAATGTTAAAAACAAATGTTCACTTTACAGCTACTCAACCGGAGTGTTACTTGGTAACTTAAATGGGGAAAAAAGGACCGGCACGACTGAAGACCTAGACACAGAACTGTAACATTTGCACATTGTATGAACTTGATTACTAGGCACGGATATGTTTTTTTCGTAATTGATCTTATAAAGAATTAATAAATTGTATTCTTAATCATTTTATGTGGAAATAGAATTTGAGCAAATGATCAAGATAAATGCATCCAAGAACTTCAAGAGTGCTATTTAAAAGGAACATTAAAGCACATAGAGGCGACATTTTAAAGGTTCCTAAAGGGTGCGACATCTACAAGGCGGCGGCACTGACCACTCTGCCGAGCAGCAGTACACGTCCACATTCTGAACCATATCTTTGTACATTCAGCTTCATACTAAAACGTAGCTTTCTCACGGAAAACACTGATTGTCTGAAAACACATTACCACACCCTGATTTACAGGAAATAAGATAAGATAATGCCGTAAATGGTGGACGCTTGAGGAAACGTCATCCGGACAATCTGTGCTCGCTCTTGGTGACTTTCCCCCCTCGTTTGACAGTGTGGGGATAGTGACTTGTTGAATCATTCTCCATATGGTGACATTACGGTGACCTGGAAGGGTATCATGGCCTCCTGAGCGGTTTTTCCCCTAAGAAGCTTGTGTTTGACATCGATACACGGCGATCTGCTTCGCTATAAACCCTGAACAGGAGGTTCTGGCTGTTTAAATAAAGCTGCTGAATGCTGATCATTCAGTTCAACGCCGACCGCTGACTTTTAGCTTTTTAATTACCATTTCGTGCCACCAACCTGTCTCATGCTTTTGAAAATCATTTATACTCCTTACTGTCATATTTTATAAATGACAATTATGATCAGTGGCTTATGTTTCCTATATAGCACAAAACTACATAAATGTATGCAACAATTTTTTCCAGTACAAACGTAATTTATAGCGGACGAGTAACGTTTTGTTTGCAGCTGGCCAAAACATGCAGTGGTTACGTAAAGGAGCGTCTCATAACACACACCAGGTAAAACATGTATAAAACACGAATACATACAGTTAGACACACAATACTTAAGTCCATCGATTTTACACTGCCAGCATTAATTTGACATACTAATGAATTAAATACATTTTAAAACTTTTATATCGAACAAGTTAAAACTATACAGAATTTCAAGTGTTAGGCTGTGTACAAAACTAAAAAGCTACACGGTTTTATATTATTTTTGTCGAGGCCCGGAGCTCGTTAACGTCGAGCGTTAAATATTTTAATGTACAGAAACGCGCCTTTGTTGGCGGCAACTGCACTCCGCTTTAGAGCTTTTTAGTGATTTTTTTCAGTGACATTAACATTTACGAATGCTGAACGTCGCGATCATGCCCATCATGTACACGGACCGCCTTTATCCCGTCGCTACCGAATGATTTTTTTCCAAGGCTTAACGTTAACTGTAAGAAATATTTTATTGCGAATACATAATATTTGTAATATATTGGATCTCAGCCGATGACACCGTAAAGTCGATCGTAAAGCGCAAAAAACGGCGACAGCCGGCCGCAGCAGCAGCCCGCGATGTTACTTTGTAACGCTGAACAATAAGCCGGAGGGAGCGGATCACACGCCCGCACGCAGGGGCTCCGTGGCGGTCCTCCGGGCCGCCAACTCGCAGCCCCACTGCCTTACATAATGTCCATAACGCCGGGCATCGCACTGCCAGACCGCCGAGACAAAGCCTTGCAGGGTTTAGCCAGCCTCATGTGTTTTTCCCCTGGACACCATGTTTACCATCCCCTCCCCCAGAATTATAATCCATAATTTCACTATTTGTGTAATGTCACGTGTTCCCCCAAAACATCTCACGTTAACTAAAAAACACTAAAGCATGCATTATGCTTACCAAAACAATCGCTTTAATTTCCTTACGATCTCAATCCCGGAATACGCGCAGCTTTATTCTCTATTTAATCCGATTGAAAAGTGCAAGCAGGATTTTTCTCCCATTTATGATCTGGCGTTAATAAGATCCCGAAACCTTATAATCCGCAACATCATAGTGATATTGATGGCTTCTTTAAAATGTTGCACGGTAGATTATTGCAGTTTTTGGCCGTTTCTTTCTGTTTTCTTTAGCGGAGCTCAGTGTCCCCTTTCCCCTTTCTTTGTTCTGTAATCCAGTAAAATTGAAACCCATTCGCCTCCGCTAATCCCAGCCCAACTCAACAACAGCATCTATTGGCTGTAATTTACATATAGGATTAAGGAACCTCTGCAAAAGCATGGGGGAAAAGCTGCCTTTAAAATGGGAAGTGAGCAGGGATACTCCTGTATTACAGATTGCGATGCCCCAGCTCACTTGTGCATGACTTTTTGCTGCTTAAGTAACGCAGATCTTTTCTTTCCATCGTCAGATTAACTGCACAGATTATTGTCACTGACACCAAAATACATTAAAAACACAGCCCTCATTAACGGCCTGGCCTCGTCCCACGCTGATCGCAGGTAATTTTGTCAAATTCACCTTTTTGTGTCAAAATTTAAACAATTCTGTTTTTAGGGGGGGAAATGCACATAAAATACTTAAAATCATATGGAATTCAATACATAAATTTTCGCATTTAAATTAAGCCCCGAAAAGGAAAATGCTATTTTATAAAATATAAGACATATAATCTGCGTTTGGACAATGCACCATCGGACGCAGCACAAAGCCTGGCACAGCGCCGCCTGCCATGTGATCCCCGCTTGAACCCGAGACTCCCATCGCTTACGGTTAAACTATGGCCAACCGCAACCGTTACCCGAGTTCCTGCGCCCAAGGCCCCGATCGCTTGCGGTTAATCTACGGCCGACCGCAACCTTTCCCCGGGTTCCTGCGTGCCGACAGTTCCTGAAGCCTGGCGCCATCCTCCCTGATCCCATGCATTGCCATCGACTCTGAAATGTGAATTTTCCTCTTCCCACTAACAGCCTGTTCAGCCGCAAGTCACCTTTTCCCAGAACATTATGCTCCGTCCTCTGATGTCCCCCGTGTGCCTCATATCCTGTGACAATTTGCTGCCATGTCCTGGCTGCCTGTCCCTCCTACAGAGATTCAGTTTGATGATATTGAAATTTAAGACTGAGGCAGCCGCAGGTTGAAATTTGATTTATTAAAATAAACAGCACGTTAAGTGTATTGTCGGTGTAGTTCAGTCAAGTTTTTACTACTCTGTTTTGGTTCACACTGAGCCAAAATAAGCTTTATAGTGGAATTAATCCAAACGGGAAAACTAACATTAGAGCGAGCCTATATTTAGATGTTCTTTTGCTACTTAATTTTATTAGTATTATTTTGGAGATGACCCCAGGGAATATTTGAATAAAAAAAAAACACCAATATACCGGCAAGGCAGGTCGTAATAAAATGTATAATGCAACATTGTAGATAAAAGAAACCTGTAGGTTGACCTGTAGCTTGTAAATAACGGTTTAACATCTTGGTAATACTTCCAAAATTTTCAATATAGTTACTGATGGAATTTATTTTATTTGAACACTGGACATATGGAATTTTGTTTTGATTCAATCATGTTGCTTGTAGGTTTATAATTTTCCACCTCAAACAGTGAAATACTGCACCTCCACCGCTGGGGTGGGGGGTCGCTGATTGCTTAGCGAGGCCTTCAACGTGAACTTCTGTATTACACACGAGAGCTGTTTGAAATGATGAGTGTAGATAGGCTGTGGTCCTCTCTGTCAAAAAGCAGAAGCACATGGTCGAAAAGCAATACCGCTCCCTGAGAAGATGGGAATTAAATAAAAACTCAATTCATTCCTTGTAATGATGTATCTTCCAGGGTGGCCAACTTTAATCAGCTGGCTGGAGTGAGATTTCCAATTCGAGACACGTCTGTGGTCACATGCACACAAATTTGCATGTATGTAACAGTTTTATTGCCTTGTAAATTATTTGTAGGGTTTGCAAACTACCCCAATCTTCCTGTAATATACATACAGCTTCAATAGAGTGCATTAAACAACATGTGAGGTTTGTGAAACGGTAGGATTATTTGACTGGTGTAAGATTATACTTTCAGGAATATATGACAGTACTTTATGCTCAAACCAGGATTTTTATTTATGAAGGCAGGTATTTATACACCGTGGTCATTGACACCAGTGACGTATATGTCTGTGAGTGACACGAGCACAAGGTTTGCACTAGTCAGTCTTCAGGGTGCTTTCAACATCCTTGTGCATATTCCAGTTTTACCACACTTTTGTCATTAACACCTCCCGCAAGAAGCTGTTCCATTTCAGCTTATCACTCCTGTATGCTGTCACCATGTCACCTACCTGTGCCTTAAAGGGAGAAAAGTCTGCTCAGTCACTTTGTTGACAGAAAAAGTTCTGTAACATTTTCTGCTGTGTATCCATGTGTTACAGTATTAAAATCACAGATCGTTTAATTATATCCTGCAGTTGTGGCAAAAACAATGTCAAAACAGTTCAGTTGCCCATATTGTTAATATTTAATGTCTTGAAAGTCCCAAAAACAGTTTAGTTACAGAGTTATAGAGCATTACAGCAGAAAAGTGGCATTAAGCTTGTTTGAATATAACTGACAAATTCTAAATTCATTGGAGCTGATTAGGGTCAGCCTAACATTTTTTGCCCTTAAAATATGACCCAAAACTGTTGCGACAGACCAAAAGTACTCAGCCACTGCCAGTAAACACTGTTCTAAACCAGGGGTGGCCAATCTTATCCGCAAAGCTGCAACTCCATAATTTGATTACTAATTAGAGCATTGATTGGCTGAAAGAGTCCTCACGCCTGGGTTTCAACAGCTGACCTACAGGTCATCCCAAAAACCTGCATACACACCGGCCCTTTTGCGAATAAGATTGGCCACCCCTGTTCTAAACAATGGCAATTTATTGGAGTGAAAATGGACATAAACAATTTTGGAAGACTGAATGTGTGACGAACTCAACGATTTAGCAGGTACAGATGAAATGAAGGCGGTACTCTGAGCTGCAGGTTTAGCTCAAACAAGAATTAGCCTGACTGAAGGCTAGAATGTCATCCGATCCATTGGCAATGAAGGTTGGTGACAATTTTTCATATTTTTTTTATAAATATTTTAATACTGGCGCTTAAATAAAGTCGTCCGCCAAACCAGTTCCTTTCATTTCTATGGATAAAAACACTATATGGTTTGGTTTGTGGAGAAGTTCAGTTAAGAACGTTGACAGGGGGCTAAAGGCAATCAGTCAAAGGTGAAAAGTTCAAGTCCAAAGAGTAAAAATACAGACCAGGATTTTGTTTCACCCAATCAGTTGAGTATGTGTGATAGAGAGCACTCAACTGGTTAGTAGAGACCAAATCTTGGTTTCTACCTCTGCAATCAGTGCTATTCCACTGACACAGCTGGACTGATTTGGTTGGGTTAAATTAAACACTGAGCTTTAATTAATACGCAAATACTCATGAAATAGGAATCAACTGAATCCAGCAGCCTTTCTGTCCAATCATCATATATAGTGTGGAGCATAACTGGAGATAACGTTCTCCAAAGTAGACAATGCTGGTCATTTCATCTAAATGTATCACCGGCCAATTAATCATCAAGAGGATGTTTAATCAACTTCAACTATCACCGAAAAAGTCCAAAAGGTCTACACAACCCATTCCAGAAATGTACTGTAGATTCCAATTCAATTCTATACAAGAGAATCGACTCTTTGACGCCGGCTTTTGTACTGGAGGTAGTCCGAGAGTTATATCAGCAGCTAGTGGCACTATGGATGTCACCTCCACGTCATTAAGGTATCTGCTGGATGATTCTTCAGGAGCAGCCTGTTGAGAAATCATGGTTTTGGCATCATGTCTCCCCCCCCCCCCCCCCCACCACTGTGAAAATGAACCAGGCTGCCTCTTTTTTGTTACTTTGTGATACTGAACTTCCAGACGTCCCAAATTAATCAGGGGACTGCCAATCCTCTTCATCAGTGAGTCTCCTAAAAAGTGAAATGGGAGACATTCATAAATATTTGCATGACAGACACTTGAAGAGGTTCCTCATGACAACAACCCCAACAGCATCCAAAGTGATTCATTAAAAAACATAAAAATGAACAGTCCACATACGCTTGCTTACCTCTCGTGAGACAGGTTTTTCTTCTTCATGTATCCCATTGGCAGAATTTTCACTTGCAAGTGTCTGCAGAATGTAAAAAGGAGATGATCGGCAATGATTACAGGACGCCGACACAAACCTCTGTGTGCTGCAGCATCTCCCTACGCCACAGTACCTGGGTCTTTTCAGGCCGGATGCGCATGGCCTCCACAAGCTGGTCCATTTTCTGGTTGTGCTCCAGGGCATTCCTCAGCACGTCCTCCGTGGTCCGGAGCCTCTGCTGAAGCCGCAACATCTCACTATCTATCGCAGAAGGGTCCATCATGGAGTACCGGCGGTGGTCTGGCGAGGACCTCTCTCGACCCTGAAGCCAAAGTGATCCAAGTAGAGATGTGAGATTTTCAAGCCTCCAAACAATGCCGGAGGCGGAGAAATGTGGGACGTTTTCAAGGGCCGTTTCAATTTGTGTTTCGGTGCTTTGGTCATTTTCAGTTCATAAGCTTAGGTGTAGCCCTAATTTAACACACCTGATATAGATAGTCAGGGCCTTCACTACCATCTCAGTGTTAAAGTCAACTATGTTGAGTCAGCTGGCTCCGATATTACTGAAGGGCTTGATTATCTGCATCACGTGTGTTAAATTATCACCTAAACTCTGCAGGGTTGTAGATCTCCAGAAGCAGGGCTGGGCAGCTCTGCTGTAAAGCAATGCCAACAGGACTGGGGGAGAAACTCCACATGGAAATCAAGAGGAGAAGAATCCCAGGGTGACGCCTAACAGGTTCACGCTTTGCCAGCGTGGACATCGTGCTCTCTAGGTGTAACTAAGTATCAGTGATTCTGTTGTAGGCATTTCCATGCACACAGGAGCTTGGCTCACTGAGGTGCCCAAGACCTCAGCACGATTCTTCATGATTGTTAACCTTTGACCTCCACCATGAGTCTCACCAAGAGTAGAAGCTTCTCCCGCAGAGACTTGATATCATCCTGCAGCTTCTGCTCCTTCACCTTCCACTCGGCCTTGTGCACCTCACGGTTCAGGTCACGGTCCAGGCCAGGCGAGTGTCGAGGGGAGTCCAGCAGCAAGACCCTCAGCTCATTCAGGCTCCTGATTGGACAAAGACAAGACACCCTGGTGACCATTAACCTAGACATCCACGCAGGGCCCATCGAAACCCATGCAGCACCCTAGGTCAGTTCCACCGTGCTCACCATCCAAGACAAAGCGAAATCAGCTGACTAAGTTGGCACCCTACATGATGTAGCTGTTCTGTGCAGATGCTGCAGGGGGCATGAGTGCTTCTAGGCGTGTAAGCAAGCCAGTTTCACTTTGGCTCGGAGGTCTGAATCACAGTGAATATAAATAATTACAGTGGCATGCAAATGTCTGGCCACATGTAGTAAATATTTCTGTGAAAAGATAAGCAAGTAAGACAAGACCTGATTTCCAAATTGCATGAAGTTGAAGATGACACGTTCTTGTAATATTTTAAGGAAAACTGTTTTTTTATTTTCCATCTTTTACGGTTTCAAAACAACAAAAAAGGAAATGAGGAAATAAAACAAAAGTTTGGACACTCTTTGGGAAATATAGCTTATAAATGCTTTCTGCAGCCAGCTAAGAGTACTTCAATTCTTATGCGGGGCATTCTTTCCTTGTAAAAGCTTCTATTTCAGTGAGGTTCTCAGGCCGTCTTGCATGCACAGATTTTCATTGAGGTTTAGGCCAGGGAACTGGGAGTCACGCAGAACCCTTCAGCTTGTGCAGGTGTCACTACACAGTGGAATCAGGCCCCACCACTGCAAAGTCTGCTAAATCTTCCTGAAGGTTTTTTCCAGTTAAATGTGGTTTTTTATGCTCTTCAAGCAACCGTACAAGACGTTCTCTCCAAAGTTTTTTTTGTCTCCCAGATCTCAACTTGACTTTCACCATTTCTGTTAACTGCCATTTCAAAATTATGTCAGGGACTGAGGAAACAGCTACCTGGAAACCCTTTGCTATCTTCTTATACCCTTCCCCTCCTTAGAGGTCATCGATTATTTTAATGTTCAGGCAGCAGCTTTATTTTAATTATAATAGTTTTGCATTATTAGTAACAGGTCCAAAACGTAGTGCTCCCAGTGCATACAGTAGTAACTTTGTATATACAGGGGAATCGCTCACATCAGGAATGTGAACGGGTGACAATAAAATAACCATGGGGATACAGTGAATATGATGTTTCGATAATATTTTGAAGCAGAGTGTTTCCTCTGCAGCCTAAGGAACCAGCAAATATAAAGAGTAAATACAGAGCATAAAAAAACCATATAAAAAGTATATATATAAGACTTTCTCAGAAACTGCCAGCAGTATTGTTACAGTAAGGGCTGATTACTATGTGGCAATTCAAAACCCCTATAATTTTACTTTAACCGTAGCTAATCATAGCTAAACATAGCTCTAATAGTTTCCCAGTCTGCACTGGAGAGTGAATTCACAAGAGCGCAGCCAGAGTCACTCTGATGTTTCATGATATTGGCTGACTTTGAATACTGCGATTATCTCCAATAACACAGCGCAGATAAGGAGTGATTTCTGAGGCAGACAGTCACTCCAGCCCAGCCAGAAATCACACTAAGCATATTAATCAGTCCAACTGCTGACCTGGCTTGAGTGAAGCGAGTCGATACCGACCATGAACAGGAACACTGAGTCACCACTAGGGGGCGCTAAAGTCAAGCAGACAGGCATAGCAAGGTGCCCGATTACTGCAGGCCAAACTGATGCCACTTAGTTAAGTAAAATCATTCAGGAGAGTTTCCTAAATTAATCCTCTGCCAGGAAATTAATTAGCATTCTAAAATGGATGCCTGCCATGGCTTAATCACCCCTTCACATTAACAGTTTCTAAACATTTCTCAGCTAACATAAAAAATCACTTGCATACATATAAAACATGTATATGTACATATTATCAGCTGTGACTTAGGTCTATCACAGTGCACTCATCTATCCTGCATCCAACCTCTTTGTGGGAATAATTGTTGGTGACACACCGTGCTTGTACTCAAGCTACCTAAAATGTTATCTGATATGTGGACATCTCCCTAGAGGCCATTTTTCTTCACAAAGGTATTACAGCGTGAAAACCTACAGATGCAAAAAGAAAGCACTTGATATGTGTCGGCTTGTCACACTGTTAGACTACAAAACGGCTCATTAAAAGATCATTAAGGCCTGTAACTGTGATCTGTACATCTGCACCGGACAGTTGCTGCATTTTTGCTTATCTTATGGAATTTGAATTACAGCTAAAAATTTCTCAGCCTAGTTTAGCAAAGAGTGACTATGTGACTGAAAACTGATAATGTATAGAAATATGAGCACAACTCTTCTGTCATTTAACTTTTGCTTATTTTGGAATTGTGACACAACAAGCTACCCTCCAAAAGCTGCCCTGCAGGAAATACACACGACTTCAGCAAATGTGCCTGCGGCACGTCACACATTTAAGCAAAAGGCAGCCATTGTGAATGAGGTCACATGACTTCATCCAAACGACTTATCTAACTTGTGAGCCACATCTAACCTTTCCTTCTTTAGGAGCTCCTGGCTGATGAGGACCAGCTGCCCAGAGGCATCATGGGATTTCTTGGTCAGAGACTCCAGGTCGGCCTCCAGACGCTGCTTGTCCCGCAGGAGGGCGTCGGCCTTCTTTTCCCCCGAGCGGACCTTGGACTCCAAACCTGAGGGACCAACAATGGCCGTGACGCATCCTGGCCTTTTCCCACAACCTTTAAGGTTTGGGTGAGATTGCCTCATTTGTATGTAGAGATGTATGTATGTAAATAATGCAAATAAACAAGGTTTTTGAAATATTTCTTATGCTGCTTCTCATTATAATTACTCACAGGTAAGTGAGATTTACTCTCTATTTCACAGCTATATAAATCTGTACATTTATGTATATAAAATCCTGGGATTTGTTTCTCCAAAATAATGTATAAATAAATTCCAGCATATGTCCCTAAACAGAGACAGATTTCAGAGCCAGTCAAGGTGAAGTGAAGCGGGGGGAGCAGATGGGGTGCCCACACACTGGCACAGATAGGGGGGCACAGACAGGGTGCACACACACTGGCACAGATAGGGGGGGCACAGACATACACAGCCACAGACAGGGGGCACATACACTGGCACAGATAGGGGGGCACAGACATACACAGCCACAGACAGGGGGGCACACATATACACAGCCACAGACAGGGGGGCACACATATACACAGCCACAGATAGGGGGGCACATACATACAGAGCCACAGACAGGGGGCACACACACTGGCACAGATAGGGGGGCACAGACATACACAGCCACAGACAGGGGGGCATACACACACTGGCACAGAAAGGGGGCACACACGCTGGCACAGACAGAGGGGCACATACATTGGCACAGATAGGGGGGTACGCACATACACAGCCACAGATAGGGGGGTACACACATTAACAGGCACAGACGGGGGCATACACACACTGGCACAGACAGGGGGCACAAACACACACTGGCACAGATAGGGGAGCACACACATACACAGCCACAGACAGGGGGCATACACACAC
>JAABNY020000108.1:30494624-30526645 GCA_015164015.2 Brevimyrus niger | reverse complement strand
TGGGGGGGGGGGGGGGGGTGTGTGGCGGGGGGGGAGGGTGCTCAGCTTATGCATGTCTGTGTGTTAATTCAAGGTCAGTTGTGCAGTATGATTTGTTTCTTTTGTGTTGCCCTTGTGTGATTCTTTTCAAAAACAAACCTGACAGGTGGCTGTTCTTGTCTTGGAAAGAGAAAGAGAAAGAGAGGGAAAGCTATTCGACAAATGCGTCACGTCTGGGTGTGACAGAGAGCAGCACAAGACATTTTGGTTTGCCAGTGACTCCCCACGCCAATCAGTGAGCTACTTTCACACCAATCAGTGAGCTACTTTCACACCAATCAGTGAGCTACTTTCACACCAATCAGTGAGCTGTTTTCAGGCATAATGAGGCCTAGCTGTCAGAGTGTGGCTCCTACTGGATGTGTGTGTATATTAAACCCCCTAAGATTTCTGGGGTGAGATGGGTAGTGATGAGCTTTGATCATCAGACCCCCAAAAGTTTCGATCCCATAACCCTGTGGCCCACTGAATGACCGTCATCATCAGCCACAGGGAAGAGGGAAGGTTATTGTCCTGTCTTTTAGGCTCTGTGATGTCATAGAGGCAACTAAAGCTTAAGGAGGAAATTACACTGATCACTCCCCCCATGAACGCTTTGGAGGGTTTTGACTTTCCTCCCCATAAATCCTCCCTGGATGAGTGTGTCACCATTCCAATTGTGTCCCTGTAACTGAGTGGCCCTTGCAATTGTCCTAACTCCCCCCCCCCAGGCATCTCCATGATACTTTTTGGCGATGCTGTCCATCTGGGGAGGGAGGAAGGTGGCAGGGACGTTGGCTTGTTGTGGACGTGGGCAGCCCCAGGCTATGAATTCCAGGAAGTCGTGTTCTCGAGGGAAAGATCTAGAAGGATACTTTCCTCTGCGTATTTTATCCATGACTGCCACTTAGTTGCTGGAACGTTTTTATTTTGCCTGTGCCTCGACCTTCCAAGCAAAAGCCATTTCTTCTCGGGGGGGAGGGGGGGGTCATTTGTCCTCCCCCACTTCAGCCTCTATTGCCTCATTGTGGCTTTGCCTCTCAGTTTTCCATTTTTCTCCCCCCCCCATATGCCACCTTAACGTCCTCTCACGTCGTTCCTCCCACTCTCCCCCCACCTACCCCACTTCTTAACCTTGCGGAGACCCCCCCCATCCATTCCCCTGTCTCCTTTGAACTGCCTGTCCAGCCTAATCTGAGACATCGCATCCACCCCCCCCACACCCCCCCAGCCCTTTCCGATCCATCAGGGTCCTCACATTGTTTTGACGTCTAGTTAATTCTTGGCTGATGATTTATCAAATTCTTATTACCGGCCAGTGGAAGGCTCATTTATAGTACTGATGTATGGTAATGATAGCCCTAGCGTGGCTGCCTGAATTTTAACGAACTCCCTTTTTTCCTGCCCCTCTTTATCTCTTCCCTTCTGTCCTTTCTCTTCTTTTGCCCCGTTTCTATCCTTCATTTTTCCCCTTTGCAAGTCTGTGATGCTTTTCTTCATTTAAGTCTGCTCACTGCATATTACGATAGTATTATTCTCTGGGGTTTTTGCGTTTGTGTCTATATTCATCTGATGTATTTGCCTTTTTTTTTTTTTTTTAGCAATAAGAGCACTGACGTTAACAAACCAGCATAAAGGGAATTTCGAGATGGATGTAGCTGTTGGCAAACACACAAGTCTCTGCGGGTCAATTTGTTTTGCGCTCCGGAACATCTGCAAAAATCCGACTATAAAACCTGATCCGACCTCTTTTCTGTGGGAAATCAGAACCCCCCCCCCCCCCCCCCCAAAAAAAAGTGCACGCTCAGGCCGGTGTTATTGAGTGAAACACTATGTTACATAAGTGGAAATATAGCCCACCGAGTAGGGAGGAAGGAGGTTTGTTCACCATGCGGACTGTACTACCCAGGATAACCCTCTGCATGTTTCACAGCAACATGAAGGATGTTCTTCATGAGCAGTTAGGTAACAGCACCGGCTGTAATCTGCCTGCCTCAGACACGTGTGACACTGCATCCAGAGGGTAGAGCGGTAAGAGTGTGAACGAGCACAGCCCGGATGGAGTTAGTGATCCTCTTTCACCTGTAGCCTCTTACCCAACCTCAAGGGCACCCCAACACGCCTGCCTGGTCCCTGTTGGCAGACAGCACAGCTTACAGATACACCAAGAAGAGACGTTCCTCAGCCCTGATAATCATCAACTGCAAACACTGTACAGCTACAGGCATCAGTCACTTATCAACAAAGGCCCTTGCACTGGTTACAATTTAACGCTGCTTAGGGAAGTGGGTTTATGTTTTGTCACCGGGGTCCAGTCCTGGTTCAGACACCATTCACTATTTAAAAAGTTCTGAATGTTCAGTCATTAAAAATGTAGACTAAGTCTTCTTAGCTCTCGTCTTCCGATGCTGCATGTGTGCATGAATACTGTACCATGCTTATTACATCATATATTCAGGTACCAGATCAGTCGGAAATTTCAAAAGCTTGTTAAAATGCATTCGCATTATATCCTGCAATGCTAGATCCCTTTACAATTACGGAACAGGCAGCAGAAAACACTGGATGCAAATATCCAGAAGGCACCTGTAGGATATCACCCTGCGCTCATGGGGCATGTAAAAGTGCTAAATGTGAATCTGTTGCTGGACCCAGAGGAATAGCAGAGGAATAGCAGAGGAATGCAAAGAAAACAGACACAGACTGACTTTGGGAGTTTGGGTTACAGTATCGTCACTGCTGACTGAACAGTGTCACTCTGCCTCAGAGGAGAGGGCAGGGTAGGGGGGGGAGCTGCGGGATCCAAAACTCCAACGTTCACCGTGCCATAGGACTAACTGTGTATGACATTTAATTAAACAGCAGGATACTAGACTTTGGGTGCTATGTCTTACAGTGTAAAATTAATTACATTTAAACAGTTGACACTGGATTTTGAGGGCTATGTCTATGAAGGTTGCCTATACTTACAGTGTATAACATTTAAACAGTTGACACTGGATTTTGAGGGCTATGTCTATGAAGGTCGCTTAGCTGGGGACTTCGGAAGCTGACGTGAACCGTGAAGGTTGGAGACCCCTGCAAACCAGCGTGAGGCAGCCCCAAGCAAGCAGTGAAAAGCCCCCCAGAGCAGCAGCAGGGGAGGGGGGGTGGCAGGGGGACATTTCTCTTTTTCATGGTTACCCTCTTCTCGTCTAATTCTTTCTGAAGCGTTTCCACTTTGGAAATTTCTAACAGCAGACTGTGTTCGAGCTGCCGAATACGGGCATGCTCCAACTGCGTCTGAGTCTGGGGGAGAGAGAGAGAGACAGACAGACAGAGAGACAGCGAGAGAGAGAGAGTGAGAGAGAGAGAGAGAGAGAGAGAGAGAGAGAGAGAGAGAGACAGCTGTACAGGAGGACAGACAGGCAGGGTCGCGCAGATACCTCGAGGAAACCGATATTCTTCCGGGAAAGATAGAGAAAATGACAGAAACCAACATGCTGAACGAGGCACTATACAGTGCTACTATAGAAGCTCATACTATAATTACATTGAAGCAATCATTATGCTTTAACACTATTACAGGAGTCAATATACTACAATACTAATATAGGGAGCTTTAGTATTAAACTATCATAAGGAATTATACTTTAACACTATTATAAGGGGTTGTACTACTACAGAGTTGCACAGTTGTAAGGAGCTGTAATATCAGAATGTAACAGAACTTACATTACATTACATTACACTATTATAAGTAGCTATACTCTTCTATCAGAAGAGATAGAACTATTATAAGGACCTGTGTCATAACACTATTATAATGTGCTGTATTACTACAATAATTCAAACAGCTGTACTATGGTACTATTTTAAGGGGCTTTATTATCATAAGGAGCTGCACTATTATACCCATAATAAAGAGATACACTGTAACACTACTCCAAGGAAGGTCTCTAATGAAAAGGTGTCTAATGTGGGTTGAGCTTCTCCATTCTCTGCTTCCTTCTTCTTCTTCCAAAAGGCTTACAATGTTTGGGGAAAATCCTTGTGTTCAGAACCATCAACAGCCTTTTTCTCACTGCAAAACCTGTTCTATGCAGACTTGGGCGGCCATTCAAAATGTAGGCATTGGAAAAAGCTCCAAAATGTTTTAGTGCGTGTTATGCCAGAAAGGGTCCATTTCTCTTTTATATAGTGAAATAAAGACTCACTTGTTTATGTCACATGGTGCATCCAAAACATACAAAAGAGATTATATATCAAAATAATAATTCATACAAATCAGCTACTGAAAGAGTATGTTTCTGTTCAGATTATACTGAGCTCAAGGGAGGGTGCTGTTGTGTGAAATTGTATCTACATACCTCTAGATCTCCTTTGGTGATTGATTCTTCCTCAACGCGGAACTGAAGATCTTCCACTTTCCTGCAGTAACACAGAGTAGCCAGCAGAGATTAGTAAAACGCCTTCTTAGCACATGCATAGCAAACATTTTAGCACAGATGTCTGACAGCACTTCAAATCAAAATATTTTTTTGTGTCTAAAATCAGTTAAAATGTATAAGCTCCACACTATCAGCTGTAAAAAGTAATCCTCAGGTCCAATCCCAGCATGCACCTCTTCTCCTCCTCCAGCTGATTGGCCAGTTCTACTTTGTCCTTCTGGGTGCTGGCCAGTTGGGCTCGAACTTGCTGCAAATTGCTCTCAGCCTCTGCTGCATACTGCACTCAGAAATGAAAGACAGGGAGTTAGCACTGTCGCTATGCTTAGCGCGTGAAACATCCAGACAGCTGTTGAACACTTTAAGGTGTATGAATTTGGGGTTGCAAGTCTAGAGTACCGTCTCCACACTGCGGTAATAGTTTTTATGGTATAATGGGCGATGTAGGTAGGCTGTATGTCTGAGCCTTCTCTCCATGGACACGTGGACAGTGTGGCAGACAGCCAATCATGGGTCTGTAATTTCTGGGGCCCCCACTCAAAAAATTACTTCAAGGCCCCTCTGCCCACCCTGCCACCACTCTGGTATTTCAAAAACTAAATAAACCGCTAGTCAATAGAGTCAGAAGGTCATTGCTATCTAGCTGATTAGCAAAACATGCTGCTTCAGCATCATCTAAATAAGGAATGCATTTATTCAATATTTAGTGTAGTGACTGTTTGTGGCCTAAACTGCATGGTCGTCAATGCTGTGGCACCCTACACTGCATAGCCGTCAGTACCGTGGCACCCTTTACTGCTCGGCCGTCCGTGCTGCGGCACCCTACACTGCATGGCTGTCAGTGCTGCAGCACCCTACTCTGTATGACCATCAGTACTGTGGCATCCTTCATCGCACAGCCATCAGTACTGTGGCACCTTTCACTGCACAGCTGTCAGCACTGTGGCGTTCTACACTGCACGGTCAGTGCTGCAGCACCCTACAGGGGGTTCCCTGTGCAGATGTGTGGTTTGAGTGATGGAAAACGACGCCACCGCAGACGGCACCTGTGCATGCTGGCCCTTCAGTGTGCTCAGCTCCTTCTCCACCTCGCAGATGTGGCTGGTGGCCTTGGCCACCTCGGCCCGCTCCAGGTCACGCTCTGCCAGCAGCTGCTCGATGTGCTGCTGCTTCTCCTTCAGCGCCTCCTGCAGGGCCGTGGTGCCGGAGATCTTGCGGGCGTAGCGCGAGGACGTCTCCGTCAGCTAGCCGCAGCCGGGGTGACATAGTGAGGCCCGTTAGTGCATTCATGCCCTTCTACTGTGCTATCTTGATGCATGGGAATCGGCAGAGTGACCATGGAGGTACAAGGAGTAGCCGAACAATAAGTAAGGACTACAGTGATCATGGAGGTACGAATACAGAGTACAGTGAGAATGGAGGTACAATGAGTAGCAGAACAGTGAGTTAGGAGGTACAATAAGCAGAAGTACAGTGACTAAGGAGGCACAATGTGTATACAGCAAACAAGGAGATACAGTGAGTAAAGAGGTACAGTAAGTAAGGAGATACATTGAGTAAGGAGGTACAGTAAGGAGTTTAGGGAGTATGGAGTACATTGAAAATATAGGTACAATGAGTACAGAGTAGAGTGAGATTGGAGTTACAGTGAGTAAGGAGGTATACAGAGAGCAGGAAGGACAGGGAAAAGGGTGTGGCATCACCCCCTGCCCCACAGAGTGACGCGGCCCCCTCTCACCAAGCCTGTGCGGCTGGGCCGCCCGCCCACGGAGGAGGCGACAGAGCTGACAGAGCTGATGGAGGAGCTGCTGGGGCTATGGGCCAGGGAGGAGACGCCCATGGCCATGCGCTTGCTCTTCTTGGCCTTGGCCGGACTGGTGGATGGGAAGCCAATGCGTATCACCTTGTGTATGGGGGCAAAGAGGCCGAACTTGGGGGGGCACTGGAAATACCTGCAGGGAGGATGACCAGGCCGTCAGTGCTACGACACCCTACATCTTAACATATGAACTGCATGGCCGTCAGTACTGAAAAATCATGCACTGCATGGCCATCAGTGCTGAGGCACTCTACACTGCATGGCTGTCAATGCTGTGGCATCCTACACTGCATGGTCATCAGTGTTGCGGCACAATAAACTGCATAGCTGTCAGTGCTGCAGCACCCTACACTGTATGACCATCAGTACTGTGGCACCTTTCAATGCACGGCTGTCAGTGCTGTAGCACCCTACACTGCATGGCTGTCAGTACTGTAGCACCCTACACTGCATGGCCATCAGTACTGTGGCACCCTTCACTGCATAGCCATCAGTACTGCTGCACCGTATACTGCACAGCCCTCAGTGCTACTGCACCTTACACTACATGGCCGTCAGTTCTGCAGCACCCTATACTGCGTGGCTGTCAGTGCTATGGCATCTTTCACTGCATAGCCATCAGTACTGCTATACCATATATAGCACGGCCCTCAGTGCTGCTTCACCCTACACTGCATTGCTGACAGTACTGCAGCACCCTATACGCCATGAGTCAGTGCTGTGGAACCCTTCACTGCACAAGTATCAGTACTGCGGCACCGTATACTGCATGGCCCTCAGTGATGCTGCACCCTAAACTCCATGGCCGTCAGTACTGCAGCACCCTATACTGTGTGGCCATTAGTACCATTCAGTACACGACTAACACCATCATGGAAGCACAATTAAACCACACAGGCATGTAGAGCTCTGCTTCTACTCTCTTCTTTGTGGTGCTTCCACAAGCTGTGAACTTCCACAAGGTTCTCTATCAGATTCATTCCTAGCCTTCCTCTCTCTGTTGATACTGTAGCTAATAGCTAACAGCTAAGTTAATACTAATCCTCAGTCAAGTCCACAAGGTAAACGGACAGTAAACAGACAATCCCAGGCTGGACCGGACTGGGCCACGTTGCCCCCCTGCCATGCACGGTGTGCTTTAAACACAGGATGTCAGGACCATCTCCGGCACCTGGTTCCGGCCACGGCTCCATCGTTCTTCCCCAGCGGCTCGTCCAGCTCCACGCCGCACCACTCGCCCTTAGCGAAGTCCGTCTCCCCCACGTATCGCACCACGCCCGTCTTGGTCCCTCCGACCTGCCAGGTGGACAGGCAAGGCTCACAGCAGCTTCTGGATTCGCAAAGGGTTCACCCACAGACAGTGGCATATAAAGAGCCCTCTGGGATGGTCTGGATCTCAGTAGAAATGCCTCCTGAAATGGCATCTGACGTTTGTCAAAGTTGTCATAATAAACACAGTTTCATTTGCCAAGCAACAAACATTACATTTTATTTGACCATATCTTTACTGAACGACCAAGATCATTGATGAGGAAAGTACAAGGACTCCTAGCACAGTGTTTCCCAATCTGGTCTCTGGGGACCCACAGACAGTCCAGGTTATTGTTTTGAGGAAGCAAAAATGTGGACTGTCTGGCAGGGAGCTCAGAGGGAGCAAAAATGTGGAGTGGTTTAATTCTGGAAAAAACTGCGAAAGCGGGGCAGCCAACGTTCCTGGGATTTACTGTCTGAAAAGAGGTCAGAGCTACTTGCACCAGTGCCAGACTGAAATATGGAGATTTGGAGGAAGAAATCAAAACAGGAAGTGACACTTGGCCCTAGCTGTCAGTTAAGGCCTTTCTAGAAGTTTCCCCTTAATAAAAAATTGGCAAAATGTGCCCTATTCCTGTCTGAATCATTATTTAATAATTCATTTGTTCGAATCTAAGAATAAACCATGAGAAATAATCCTTATCTGATATGCTACTTGCAGAATGACCACCAAGTGATTTAAGCATAACAAAATGTTTGTTTCTTAGAAAAAAGACAGATATGTAGAAGAGCTGATTCGGAGCTTCTGGATAAATTCTGTATGTTAAACTGAAAAATACCAGAAGCCAAAAGACTAATGTACATGCAAACACATCACAAGAGAAGCCTGATTGGTTGACTGCAATCTGCCGCCTGTTGGGTAACTGTTTTGGAGCTCAACAGACTGTATCCACTTTCATTTGCTGGTGAGGGAATTTTAAAAACAGAGAATCACAGTTGCAGGACTCGGATCATTTTTCAGAAATCCCTTTCTCTTCTAGTGTCCCACTCAGCTTATCAGATGCTGTAGCAGTCACCACGGGAACAGGATAACCAATAGGAAAATCAGCAGAGGCTGATGTCATCATGGCTGCAGCCCCATACAATCTGGTTGTCTATGCACATATTTGGCTAAATTAAGAAGAATACATTGTAAGTTTAACTACAGAACACATGAAGGAAGAAGGCTTACAAACACAAGCACACATACACACACACACACACAGAGTTCACATATTCCTATCATTGTGGGGACATTGTGATCTTCATTCATTTCTATAGGCATAACCCTAATCCTAACTATAATAACCTTAACACCCACCCAACGCTAACCTTAACCATAAGTTACCAAACAAAATACAAGATTTTGGCCTTATTACTTTTTTGATCGGATTCACAGATTTTTATAGAATTGAGGTTATCCTTATGGGGACCGAAAAAATGTTTGGAATCTGGTCCCTACAATCTAATAGTTACTAAAATGCACCTTCTGAAGAATAACCCTGCAATATTTATATTCCTTCTGAAGCATCAACATTCCCAAGGGGCTGTTCCTTACCCGAACAGCCTGGCTTATTGATCTGAGCGTTAATGCAGTTCCACCATAGCACTGGGATTCATTTATGTTTATTTTGTTTTAGTTTGACTCGTGTTGCGACAAATACAAAGTCCTGGTTCACTTTTTAGATTTTTTAATGTTTTGAAATCATTGTCATATTGATTACAGAACCCCAGTCTGTTTACGAAATCTGCTTGTTCTAAATTTTGTTGGGTATTTTTTAAATGCCAGCTAATCTGTTCGCCATTGATCATTTGACTTTGGGCCTTCGTGTGGTTCTGTCTGACATCTTCTTCCTGTTCACATCCATCTGGCCACGCAAAAAGCTTCTGGCAATCTTCTTCCCCGTCCAGCCATGCCATTTGCAGCGATTCTCATTCCATCCACCAGGGGGCGAATACTTGCGCGGCAGGGTGCCGTAAACACAGAGGCACTTCCTGTCCAGAGCAGATGCTCGACGTGGCAGACATGTGCTGTGCCATGCCAGCTCTGAAGCCGTGACCAGCGGAGCAGCGGAGTAGAGACCATCTGCATGCCTCATCAAACCTACATGTAAATAACTATCACATAATCCCAAGGAGGTTAGCTGGCTAGTCATCAGTGGATCTGGTTACAGAAGGAGACTAGTAGCTAAAAGTGTGCTGGTTTTATGCCAGTTGAGTTCTTGCTATAGTGGGGGACCATTTATTTCAGCTGGTCCGATGGACAAAATGGCAAGTTGTTCTATCAATCCCTCCATCTTCTAAGGGCGTATTCAGAGTACGCCACCTACAACAGTATCTATAACTGTAATAATGACAGTGATAATGGCTGACAATGACCCCAGCATACTCAAGGGGAGTTTGGTGTGAGTCAAGTTTTCCATCTGGGTTCATGTAAGGACATTATCTTCATCCACACAAGGCCCATTTCTACTAACCACAAGCGCCATTTTATTGGGTGGATGATCATGACCAGGTCAGTAAAAAAAAAAATGCCAGGCACCATTTCTCTCATTAATTACCAGGTAATTATATGAAGGAACACTTCACACAATTATTCCCATTGACAAAGTTAAGGACAGTTTAAGGTCTGGTGTAGCAAAACTCTGCCCAAGTTCCAATCCCTTAACAACCCCCACAGCTGCTTTCTCAGGACAGCTTCCTCTGCTAGCACATTTTCACAGATTAAGGGCCACATGTAGCTTGCTTGCATATTACAGTCTGCGAAAAGCTTGCAAACAAAGCTTGGAAGATGTATTACCAAGGGTGGTCTACTGTAGAGGAGGTACTCGCAGAGTTACCCGGGGAGGTTTTCAAATAAGCAGCTACCATAAAGGAGGTACTTGCAGAATTACCTGGGGAGGTTCTCAAATGAATGGCTAGTATTGAAGAGGTACTGGTGGAGTTACCCAGGGAGGAGTTCAAACAAACGGCCGGCACACATGAGGCGCTGAGTGACCTGGGGAGGTTTGCTATGACCTTCAGTCACCCACAGTTTTCCTTAAATTATTCATTTTTTGTGCTAATGAACTTAATATAGGGGATATTCATAGATTATGGTTTTGCATGCTGCCCCTCCCAGCGCACCCCCCTACTCCTACCCCCACCCCATCTATCTGCATTCAGGTAAAGTATCAGTTTCGGGGCTAAATCGGTGAGCCTCCTGAAATTTCAACACACCATTTACATGTCCAGCACCTCAAGCACCATCGTCACAAAGAGCCAAACTGACATTGGGCTCCCCTTCAGAGATTCACTGCATGCTCATGCTAAAAGGACACAGAAACCCAGAGTAGGAATCCTGCCAGTAATAGTATTCTGGTACCTCCTTCGTTTTTACTGTCGGCTAGTTATATGTCAAAATAGGATGGCGAAAGGTCATCTCTTGTCATATACACACTTGCAAGAGTCAAGATACATTTGTGCAGGTTGCCATCCAGATTTAGTTAACCCGACTATATTGCCAAGAAAATTGAGCAAGGCTTGATTTAGCTGAAAATTGGGGTAGTATAGATTACAATATTGCAAAGTGCAGGGCGGTAGCTGCATCAGGATTGGGAGGCAAAATCACCGATTCCCTCCCTTTGCTGACCAAAGACAACTGCCAATTGATCAAATGACTGAGTGCCTGTGAAGTCAGCTACAACCACAGAGAACAGCCACTTACTGCCAGCTTTGTTTCTGCTCTTGCAGGGAACCTCGTCTTCCTCTGAAACCCTGACTGTCCAATCACAGCCGTAAACGGAGCCTCTTCAGGGACATAAAACGGGGTCTTCTCCTATTTCAGTCTCACAGCTCTGCAGCCTGACCAAGCGATGGGTAACAAGATCCGGCGAAACGGGGAGAATTATCTCCATGGGATGCCACACAAGTGAAGTGATAAAGGGTTTAATGGTTATCCACTGTGGTCCGTCAGGAGACACAAAGGTCAGATATTGGACCAGCAGACTGTGATTTAAGACAAGCACTCCCAGTGTCACTGGCTTGATCCTTTCCATATTTGGCAGGGTCATTCACTTCATCATTTAAGTAATTAAGAGGCGTGATGCTTGAATCTTACATATGAGAGAATCCGCAGAAGGAAGTCTGCTGGTGGACTGCTCTCTTATATCCCAAGCATAAACAGACTCTCAGGATTGGTAGCCTTAAAAAGGATGTCAAATGATTGTGTTGTTTGGGTTTTTTATGGCAAAATTATCCAAGCAAAGAATAATTTATTATCCCCTCGGCAGGTTACGTTAGACATCTATACTTATACTTTATTTGTCACATACATGGTTGTATAAGTACAACATGTAGTGAAATGTACCCTGAACAACTCTTAGACTGTGCAAATCAAATCAAAAATAGAATTAAGAATAAGGCAAAAGTTATCTTACAATAAACTGAAAGTTACAATAATTAAAAATGTAGAGGAATACAGAACTCCACCAGAAGTACTAAAATAGGAAATAATTTATGGTGAAAAAACTGTACATGTGCATGTGATGACAGAGTTTTATATTTAAAGTGCATAAATAAATATGAATATATGTAAATATAGCAGCAAAGGTGGAAATGCTAAATGCTATGTGAAATGCTAAAGGTTATGGACCCTCATTAAGAAACATATGTGGCTTAATGAAACACTGAGGGAATTAGTGGAGAAATCTATGGCATCACATGGACTGCTGTGCCGCTGAAGGAAAATCTCAGTGACTTACTCAGCTAGCCTGCAGTGGTGAAGGTTTATCAATGCTCACACCTGTCTGTAGCGAGTAAGGATGGAGTGGGGATTGCTCGAGACGGCAATCCGCTCATATCGACTGTATTGATGGGTTGGAGAGCTTTTAGCGCACATGTTGGTGAACAGAGTTCCCCATCCTTTGCCTCTTTTAAATTGATGGCTCACTGCTATCTGAGTCCTTGGGAGTCATCAGTCAAGGCTGTGCTCTGCGTATCAGAATGTGAGCACAGACACCACAAAAAATAAGTGGATGGTGTTTCATGGGAGGCAGTGACCTTTCACTTAAGATACAGACATTTCACTTTCACTTAAGATATGTGCACACACATATAGGTCATTTAATAATTTTGAATACTTTGAAGTATTTACAGTTGACTCTCTATTACTATACTGGCATGAATCGTTGGGATCAATGGAGTCAATACTCTTCAAACGATGACAAATTACTGGCACATAATAGACATCTAAAGATGTGTTATTGTACTGTATTTATGTAGCTAGCTGGAGTACAAACTGTTAATGCTGCAGAGCTTTCTTGGATATTAATACCAAGCATAGCCATTGCTGTCCCGAGGAACCACAGACCAGAGGAGTGCAGGCGGTGGTCAGGACTCACCAGCACGCGGTCCCCCACGCGGAGATCCTTATCGCCCCCCTTCTTGACGGAGCCGCTGTCAGACATGTTGGAGCCGGACTCGTTGCCCGTTTTGACAGAGCTGTTGAGCATGCCCTCCCGCAGGGGCACCCCAACCCGCTGGGCGGCGGGGGTGGCACCACCGTGGAGCGTCAGGTTCTGTGCGGTAAGGGAGTCCGTTGAGTGGGCATCGCTGGCGTCTGCCATGGGCTGCCGGGTCAGCTTGGAGGGCCGTGTGAAGATGCCCTGCATGGGCTGGCACTCGAAGTAGCGCACGCCGCCAACGGAGCCGTCGTTCTTGCCCACCGGCTCGTTCAGAACCACCCCGGCCCATTGTCCCGGGGCAAACTGGGTCTCTCCCAGGTAATGAATGCAGCCTGGCTTCACCCCGTTGACCCACACCCGCTCGCCGACCACAAAGTCACCCAGCACATCGTCCCCCACCTCCGACACCTTGGTGCTGGATTTGTCAGAGGTGCCGCTGGGGGCTGGGGTACTCTGTTTGTGGGGGGGACCTGGGGCAGAGAGAGAGAGACAGCAGATTGATGTCTGATTCTGAAGCTTCCCCATCATAATGACACTCGAACCCAGGCATTAAAGTGAAAAGACCAACATGGAAACAGACGGCGTTCACAGAATCCTCAGCTAAATCAATCATGCTGCTGATTTTATATCAGAGGTGGAGAGTTCAGGTCCAGAAAGTAAAAATTCAGACCAATATTCTGTTTCAACCAACCAATTGACTATTATGTTATTGTGACTCTTTATAGTCAACTGGTTAATTGAAACAAAATCAGCTAACGTGAAAAAACATGAAATTTCCACCTCTGGTTTGTACGCAGGGACTGAAGAGCCTAATACTGCTAAATGCCATAAATGAGCTGGTTGACAAAAATGTGAGCAGGGTGCCATCAGGCCCAAGGGCATCAAAAGCCTTGTACAATAAGACCCTCATATACAATGCTTGGTACATATCTGCCATTCACTCCATGGGTGCTGAATTTGGGAGACCATGGGGTGCTCTCACAATCTCAGCAGTGACACCTAGAGGGCTAATGCTTGCAATGACACAGGAGACCCTGAGAAGACGTTACAGCCATGACAGTATTAGGCTACCAAACGGGTACACAGATTCTTAAACATATGGTCTCCTCCCCTAATTGCCATGAGGGGGTTTGGGGGGCTGGGAGGGCCCCTGCCACTCCATTTGGGGGAGAGGGGGGTGCCACACTACATTTATGGCCCAATTCACCCCATATGTTCTCAAATAATGGAAAGAGCAGTGCATAAATACAACATACAAGATCACGGAAGAATCCCTGAAATGTCAGCTGAACAGCACAGCTTTTCTGAAGTGTATTAAATTACCCAGATCTTAAACTCAAGCTATTTTAGATTTAACTGTAAATAAATTGGTGCGATGTGCAGAGAAAATCATCAGCTGTTGGGTCTTGACCATCAAAGACCTCAACTCATCCAGGATGAAGAAGAGGGCGAGAAAAATCACAGGCAACCCCTCACACCCTGATCAGCCCTAAAACCTCCGACCAACTGCCACCTCCAGAGCCCCTTTCCTCAGGTCATCATCCTTTAAAACAAAGACCCTTCTGATACCCATTAGTTTTAGACTGCTGCACATGCAATTTATTATACATACAGTAATGCACTAGACTACTATCTATCCCATACTATGCTGTAATCCTTCTGAATAAGGTCCTCTCCCAGTTTCCACTAGGATGCAAACAGTCAGTGCAAAATGCACTTTAGCTCATTGCTTTGCACATCTTTTGCAGTCTGTTTGCATATAGCCTATTTATACATACATAAGATATATCTATATATCTTTTGTTAATCTTTACCTTCTTCTGTACATTTTTATTGAATAAACATTGTTTTGACAACTGTGCCAATAGAAATTTATTGTACCCCTGGTACCAGGCAAATAATAAATTCTGATATCAATAAATGTCTGGTTGTATTTTTTAATCATCTAGCATAATTGCAAAAAAAAAATTTAAATGATGACCATCAATTGAAGGGACAGAAAACTTTCCCAAGATGACAGCCAATATAAAACTTTTACCTATACTCAGTGGCCAACTTTGTGGCTATATAATGCAAACAGGCAATTATGTGGCTGCAAACAGGGTCAGGAGGTTCACAAACTGACTGGCAGAGAATTGGAATGGCTGTGATGCCTGATTTTAAATGTGGTGCTATTGTTGGTGCTAGGGTCATCTTGGGAAACGAGTGAGATGTAACCAGCGAAACGACCAGCTTCAGACAACTTTAAGACAAGCATACCCATATTATAGCAAACCTATATATTTTGATGGTGAAGTACTTTGTTGTATCCAGGACAACCACTGTATTGAACAGAATTAAATGATATTTGCATCAATCTCCTCCCAGTTTGCCTGAATCATCTGCAGACAGCACTCACTCATTCTAATTCCTTAACCTTTGTAATGTTGAATGAAACGACTATGTCTGTCATCTGCGGGTGTCTGCTTATCCTGTGGTTATGACATCAACTTTGCACTTCAGCGTTTCAAAGCTTTGCTGACTGTTTGTACAGGTCATGACCGTATGGAACCCTACAGTAACACAAAACAGAAAAACATATAATCTGTATATAAAGTAATTTTAAAAAACAATTTGCCTGGTTCTGCATTCATTGTTTAGAAACAGTTTTATTATCGGATTAAACGCACAATCAGGTTTACAAACTGTGCACTGGGAGCTTCATTCCACATCCTGACAGCTACTTGCAAACCTCACACCACTAAGTGCAATTCTAACCATCGGATGCAGTGAGGTGTAAAGCATGCTGCCACTGGACTCTGGAGCAGTGATGTAAAACATGCTGCCACTGGACTCTGGACCAGTGATGTAAAACATGCTGCCACTGGACTCTGGAGCAGTGGAAACATGTTCCGTGGAAACTTATTCTCTGTCTGGCGGTCTGATGACTGAGTCTGGGTTTGGCGGATGCCAGGATAATGATTCCTGCTTGACTGCATTGCGCCAACTATAAAGGTTGGTGGAGGAGGGATAATAGTATGTTTGGCATTGTTTTTCAGAGGTTGGGCTGGGTCCTCTAGTTCCAGCAAAGGGAAATTTTAATGCTTCAGCATACCAAGACAATTTAGTCAATTAAACATAAGGGAACAGCTTGGGAAAGGTCCTTTTCGGTTTCAGCATGACTGCGTCTCAGTGCACAAAGCAAGGTCCATGAAGACATGGTTGAGTGAGTTTGGTGTGGAAGAACTTGACTGGCCCACACAGAGCCCTGACCTCAACCCCATCAAACACCTTTGGGATGAACTTGAAGGGAGATTGTGAGCCAGGCCTTCATGCCATGCTCTTCTGGATAAATGGACTAACATTCCAACAGACATACTCCATAAACTTGTGGAAAGCCTTCCCAGAAAAGTGGCAACTGTAATAGCTGCAAAAGGGGGCACAACTCCATACTGATGTCTGTGGATTTAGAATGGGATGTCAAAAAATTCCTGAAGGCGTAATGGCCAGGTGTCCCAATGCTTTTGTCAATATAGTGTATGTGAGGCCATTGCTCCTTGTTCACAAGAGGAGTGGACATATCTGTGAGGTCATTACTCCTCGTTCACAAGAACAGCGGACATATCTGTGAGGTCACTATTCACACATAATTTTATGTTCACTTTTATTTCATTTGCATTACATTTTCATAATACTGCCAAAAACAGCAGTTTCGTCTGCTTTCTCGGATAAAGACAATTGTAACATTTCATTGGTTACAAGTTTTTAAAACATTTTTTTCCAGTAAATAGTAAAAAATACCAAATACAATAATGAAATATTTTATTTTTAAAATTATTTTATTCTGGTGACTACCTATTACTGAACACGTGGATATGCTGATTAATTTCTGTTCCCGCTCCAATCTGTGACGTCCTGCTCCAAACACTCCTCATTGTGTGCCACACCCACCTCGTTACCTCCTGTTTTGACCTGATCGTAGTCACCTGTTGCTCGTTTAGTCTAGCTTGTCTTTTGTATTTAGTCAGTGTCTCTGTCAGTAGTCCTCGTTCCGTCATTGAAGTGCGTCTTTGCGAGTTACCTGTGTCTTCTGTGGAATAAATCCCTGTGTTTGCCCTGAATCTGACGACTCCTGACCTCCTGTTTCGTGCGCTGCCTCGCGACGTCACACCAATCATTACATCAGCTGCCTTAAGGGATATTTAACTACAATACATTTCTGAATTTACCTCATGCTCTTTGATCAAATATCTTCCATGGCTCCAAAAAGAATTCCAACTTATGGATTCTTTCACATCTTAAAGCATGAATGCCAGTGCAAACAAAACCAGCGAAACCAGTTTCTTATTAGGGACAGTAAGGTTCACCAACTCACGTCGGTGCACCGGCATAAAAGTTCACGATGTGACTGCCTCAGTATGAAAGTCGAACTCGAGATACATCATTTCTAACATCTTTGCATCTTTAAAATCCGATTTATTAACGCAGAATAGTGAGCTAAATCATTTTGCTGTTTTCAGTTTTATTTTTGTTTTATTTTGGTGGGCAGTGGTGGCTTGATGGTTAGGGAAGCACACTTGTAATTGAAAGATTGCAGGTTTGAATCCCCCACCCGCAAGTCACCACTGTGGTGCCTTGAGCAAGGTACCGTCCCCAAGCACTGCTCCCCGGGCTCTGAATTAGCTGCCCTCTGCTATGTCACCAAAGTCACACATGGGTCAAATGCAGAGGTCACATTTCGTTGTTGCACACTTTGTGCTGTGGTGTGTTAACAATGACCACTGATCTCTAAATTCTAAGTCATATTCGCCACACCCACCTCTCCCATGATATTATGCACCGCGCCAGGTCAGAACACCTGAAGTCACAGCAATTACTGCTGCTGTGCTGCTTGAGCCTGCGCTTCCCTCACCACGCTACACACCGAACACACCAAAACACAACACAGAGTGTCAGGACAGGAGGGTCCCAGCCTGCCTGCACCTCCCTCACCACGCTACACACTGAACACACCAAAACACAACACAGAGTGTCAGGACAGGAGGGTCCCAGCCTGCCTGCACTCCCCTCACCACACCACACACCAAACACACCAAAACACAACACAGAGTGTCAGGACAGGAGGGTCCCAGCCTGGTTTACTAACAGAACCCGTGTGCCTTATTTAGAAATGTGATCAATCATTTCTGACCATTTTTTAAATATTCATATTGATTCCCCCTCTCTAAACTGTTTCACAAGCACGCTCTCTCCTCTCCAGTTCTCCAGTGCTGTCAGTGGCCAATTCCCCGCAAGTGTCGCGGGAGCTGAAGGCGTGTCCGGCGATGCATCACATCGAATTGCACTGCATCACAATAGGGGTAAATCGTATCGTGTCACAACAGTAGTTGCTTCATATGAATCTTTAACATAGTGGATCACTGGCAAATCCATCGAGATGTGTATTGTGTCACCTCACACAGGGAGATGCACACCCCTGTTTCATACTTCATCTTAACACTAATCAGTGCCTAACATGCGAAGAGTGTACTGGATGCGTTCAGATGATGACTCATGATTTTAGCACTTGTCATTAGCATAAAGTCGTAGCGGTTAGTGCTGTGTCCCACTGATCACTACTCCTACCGCTCCTACCTGTGTCAATGACCCTGATTTGTAGACTACGCATGTTAGTTTTATCAACCTGACATTGTGATAAACGTGCCCCCCCCCCCCCAGCAGGTAAAGCACAGAGTACAGATGAAGAGCACAGGCCTTGTGGCAGACGCCAAATCCCTCCCTGCCCCCCCATGTCATGTTGCCACAGTGCTTGGACAGCCAACCCGGTTTCCACGGCGACAGGAGATCAGGCAAAACGAGCCATGTGAGGAGAGGGGAACACAGGCCTCATTTTCACTATTGTTCCCGGTCACCACCCACTCTGTGAATTCCTCCATTCACTAGAAACGCACAATGACCCCACCGCTACCCTCAGTGTGAGGGGGGGATGTAATTTGAAGCCTGCTCGGTCCACAGGCTGGGGCTAGGGCAAAGCGAGTGACAGGGAAGCTAAACTGCCCTTGATGGGGACTCTCTCAGGCATTAACATGCTAAGACTTCTCCGTTTATGTTGTCTCTGAGTAATGCTTCCTGTGTAACTCCCACGCACTCAGGAGACACGGTCAGCTGGGGAGTCATTCTCATTACTTTAAAATCACCAATATTTACAAAAAAGTTCTTGAACACAGACATTCATGCGTCCAATGGTTAGCAGAAGTGTAACATAGCAAACTATTTGACTGTAACGCCGATTAAATTACTGCTTACAAGCACACTTCAGATTCCGCAATGCACTTCTGCTGTGACTTCACAGCAGTTTAACCCTTTCAGTTGGGGGTCTGCTTGTCACTGCTTTAGTGAAGCATAAGGAAGATGAACAGGAAATTGCTGTCAAAGTACTTCCTGCTAAGAGTAAGCTACGACTTAATGCCCCTACTGCCTCAGCAGTTGGGTTTAAATATGGTTTACATAGAGCGCCTTTTTAAAGAAACATGAAGTGCAGTTATTTGCCCAAATGGGATCCTTTAGGATTGCAACAATTTCTGGTAAATTTCCCATTACATGGGAAGTTAAACTGGAGAATTGTGTAAATATTCCAGGCTGGAAACTTTCCATGGGAATTAGCAGTAATATATGGAAATTAATGGGAATTAACTAGAAATTTGGGGTAATTTGTACAAACTGTATCATATACAAACATATTTTGTTTTGTCATAAGCAGAATGCATTCTGATACAAATTTTAAAAATGTAATTCTTGACTTGACTGAATTAGCTTTAAATATGGTTGTTTTAACCAAGATTACGCTACAAGATGTCTTTTTCAACTACATTTAAGTTCCCTGTTATAGGCTAACCTATACTTTTGCTAATTTCCAGTTTATTCCCTTATATTCCCATTAATTTCCATACATTCCCATTAATTCCCATGGAAAGTTTCCAACTTCAAGGACAGTGCTAAGGGATCCACCGGCCCGTCTTCCTGTCAAGCACTAGAGTGTCAGACACAGCAGCTTTATCAGCCTAGAGTGTGAGCTCAGCACTGCAGCACACTGGCTCACATGGAGCCCAGAAGGAAACTGACCTGCCAACCACTGGATCGAAACCCAGCAGCTCAACAAACACAACTGGGAATGCAGGATCTCAGGCCGAAATGGAAGGAGCCCCCTGCACATGAAGAATGGCAGTTTATTTTAGGAACATGGCAAAAACGTGAATCGACTGGTATCCCAATGCACTGAAGAATACCGGTGCTGTCTTTAAAGGGTCTTAAAGGCAAAATCATGTGACCTACACCGTCTGCAGCAGCAATGACAGCAAGAACAAGGACAAATCCGACAGCTGGGAGCCCCTGGGTGGCAAACAGCCCACCGTCACGCTGATTCATCATGCTAATTCTACAAGAGGGCCCTGAACACCCAAATTCCGAGACAGACTGACATTGAATACGCGGCACTGATACCGCTGACTGACTGATGTGCTTGATACAGATGAGGCCTGTAGACAGAGGCCACGTCACTGTGATGGGAGCGTGTTCACGCTCACAGGGATGGGTCAGAGCAGGCAGGAGAACAGGGAGCGTCACCGACAACAAGCAAGGTGACATTCCCAAATCACTGCACTTCCTCTCAGAATGCTTGGCACAAAACAGTCACAGGGGTGTCCAGAACACTGCCAGGACAGAATTTAAGAATGCTAAGAGTGCCTCCCTAAATGTGAAGACGTGTACTGCATGCACCAAAAAGCAATATTCTGACTAATTTACAAAAACACCTGCATATTTGTAAACTGGACTATCAAAGACTTTATTCCTTTTTGAAAGACTGAAAACATCTATTATAAAGTTTAAAAAAAAAAACAAAGCAATAAAAAGGAAGGACTTTTATTATGAACGTAAATGCAGACCAAAGGCCATAACCTAGCTGTGTAATTGTTCCAAAAACCCACACCATAGGCCACTCCTCATTGTTTGTGCTGCTTTGGAACACAAAAAGCAGACATGCAATTGGTTGTAAATCAGTAACAGCTGTTTGTCAAGCAACTCCATTGGCTGCCCAAAGGCAAAGCTGAAGTTTCAAGAGAGGAAAATTAGTACTTAACAGAATACTTTCACAGGTGTAAACATCCAACGGTAAAAATGCATCAGTTGATGGGCCATCGTGTAAAAACTGACATAAATTATTTGCCACCAAGACCCGTGTCCTACCCAAGCTGTAACGCAAACTGGTGGTTTTCCATTGTTAAATATGCGAGCCGTACCCACACTGACATGGCCGTGCAGGAAGAAAAGTGTGACTAAACCAAGATGATTGTGTCACCACCATCTGATTGGTCAAAATGCATGGAGATACTGCTGCATCAGTTTGCATGGATTATTCTATCTGAAGGAAAATAGGCCATATTCTATATATTATTAATTATTAGTATTATAGCACATGGCAATGTATCGATGCATTAAAGATAACTCGAAACTTGAAAATTTCCAATCAAGTACTATAGAACAGCTGAACAGAATTGATCCATAATGCAAATTTACACAAGTGAACAGTACTTCCTTTAGCTTTTCATGCTAACATAAGATGGCGATTGTCACGAATGTGTTAGCAGATGTTTGCACATAGGTCATCATGTTGTACACTGTGTAAGTGGTAAACAAGTCTCTTCGGTTTTCCGTCACTGTCACTCTCCAAACCCAACAACGCCTTTAACGAGCCGACCCTCTTGCAGTGGAAACCGAAGTGTGCTGTAACCGCGCTGTGACTCTGTTCTCGATGCAGCTCAGATATCGGTCAGTTCCTGTTTGCCAGTGGAAAAGTGCTAATACTGAATTCCAGTAAAAGACATTCTACTTCCTGTCCTCTTAAGCGATGTCACACTGTATTCCACTAAAAGACATTCTACTTCCTGTCCTCCTGAGCGATGTCACACTGTATTCCACTAAAAGACATTCTACTTCCTGTCCGCCTGAGCGATGTCACACTGTATTCCACTAAAAGACATTCTACTTCCCGTCCTCCTCAGTGATGTCATACTTAATTCCACTGAGAGCCATTCTATTTCCTGTCCTCTTAAGCGATGTCATAGAGCATTCCACTGAGAGCCATTTCATCTTGGGATATTACTCTCCCAAGTAAACAACTGGGGGTACACAATAATGTACACAACAACTGCAGCCGGACGGGCATTTCAGATCCAGCCATTCAGCTCCCAAGAGACTAGTTATATCCCATTAAAATGATGGTATCCCACCCAGGGTGTCCCCTGCCTTCCATTTCCTGGGACGGTTTCCTGGATCACCCTAACCCTGACCCTGAGTGCATGTTTATAGAAAATGGATGAATGGCTAATTTCAAACGAACAAACAAAACTACTGAGAAATGGAAAATTTAACATCAAAGGTTGGCCACTCCAGTTTAAGGGGAAAAACAAGTTTGTTGTAGATGCAAATAAAAAGCAACTTCCTGCTTGATTAAAAATATGCCACTGTAAGAGCTGAGCTAAACAAGAGCCTCTAGTGACAGTTGCTGAGACTTACTGTCCCTCTGCGTGCCGGCGCCGGCTGCAGAGCCGGCCGAGGTGCGGCCCACCGGACTGGCATGCTTGGGGGTCCGCCCAGGGATCTTCAGCCCGCTGGGTTTCAGCATGTTCTGTTCTCTCTGCCGCGAATGCCCAGCGGCGTCAGTGGCGATGAAACCTGTCAGGCCTCGGAGGTCTGGCTCTTCCCAGCCATGTCCCTGTAAAACAAACTGCAATGTGGGTACGGGGCACGTGTAGCTACGACGGGCAGAAGCGGGGGCCATTGTTCCAACACTGCAATCGGAGCCACTCCGGAGAGACTCTGGGGAGAGTCCTGGTGTCACCTTGAGCCGGACAGCCAGAGGGAAAGCGGTGCAGGAAGCCCAGCCAGTTACAGTGCTGTCCACTGGAGCCTGGATGCACACGGCCCCCAAAAGCCGCCAGCACCCTGCCCACGTCCCCAGCCTGTCTCTCTGTCGCCTCACTGTGAAACTACACGTGGGAACTTACTGGAAACACTGGCGGCGACATGTTGTCCAGGAGTGTGCCCTGCTTAGGCCACGAATTAACCTGCAGCTCCTCTGACAGCAGCAGCCCGATTTTTTTTTTTTTTTAAAGATCTAAAAACGTCATTTTAAATGACAGTCGATTTCCTGTCACATGCTACAATGGCACTACTGAAATGTATCTTACCTGCTTTTTACCTACCCGTAAGCATCAGTTAAAATCCGGAACTATTTAACATCACTGACCATACAAAATTTGAGGGCATCATGTTATATTATATGTAATATATATAGAGAGAATCCTACGTCAGTCCAACACCACCTGGAAACCAAAATCATCGCGCAGTGACGCCTTAAATATTTTGATCATTTCAGGACAATGCAGTGATCGGCAATATATATTTTAACACAACGAGCCTGCGCCTTACGCACATCACTAATAACGCGGGGTTTAACATCTTACCGGCTTCAGAGGACACAGTCACCGTTTGATTTTCCGTATTTCCTTCAGGCTGCTTTGTATTTTACCTGATATAAAATCTGTCAAATCCTACCCTACAGCGCCGAAGAGGCCGGACCTGTATTTGCTGTCATGTATTCCTATTTTACAATTAAAATGCATGACCAGAGAAGCGGAAAATGCAGTTGTCTTTGTGAAGACTACAACATAAACGGGTATATTTAAAGCCAGTCCCAAAGGCGGTGCACAGGGGCGCTGGATACTCAGTGTCATTAATTAAAATGCATGATCATTGCATAGGAAAATGCATCTGTGTTTGTTGTTAATACTATTATATAAAGGAGTAAAGATGGTGTATTTAAAACCAGACTATCAAAAAGGTGGTGAACAGGGGTGCTAGACACTATATATCATTATTTAAAATAATTTTGTGCTTGTTGTTAATATTATATAAAGGATTATAAGTGCTGGATATAAATGTGGAACATACACGAGGAGAATAAATGCTGCATGTAAAGCCAGGCTATCATAAAGGCGGTGCACAGGGGCGCTGGACATTGTATTACTATGCCCGTTCCTATTGTTTTCAGTTGCCCGCATCTTGCTCATTATTGCTTTTTATCCACAAACGACCGATGTATAATGATCCATAAGAGTAAAAGCTCACCCGTGTAAGTGTGTATTTCTCCCGGTCCTGGATGCGCCTGGATCGAGGAGCAGTTCCACGGCGCCCTGCGCTCCGTCCGCGGTGGCCACTCCCTTGCAGCCGAGCCGGAGATGCGATAAATATGGATGCTGAGCTGGAGAAAAAGAGGAGCCGCAGCAGCGTGAGAACTCAGCGGTGCGCAAGCGGCGTAAATGCGTTTTAATGCACCGGCATCCGCAGCACCGGCTCCCTGCTCTTCGTATAGGCGGCGGAGGCTCGGCTTGTGCCGCTGATCGGCAGTATGGGAGCTGGGGGGGTGGCTTGGCTTTTTTCCTCCACCCAGTCAGCTCGCCCGAGCGGCCTCGTTTTGCATTTTCCCTGCCGAGCGTCTCCCTCCGGCGCAGGCTGAGGCAGACAAAGAGCAGCCGAGGAGGGGGGCGGGGGCGAGCCGGGAAAAGCTGACCGGCAGCGATCCGCGACCATGTGGAACACTATCTTCTAAAATAACAATACCTCCATCACAGGAAGGCATTTTATTATCGTAAAATAGGTATCAACGAAGCATAATCCTGGTGATAGACCTACGCAGCTGCAGAGCGGCTCACATTGCCACTTTAGTTGGTCTTGGTAGCGGAAATATAACACCATTCGTGATCGACACATATGTCTAGTTTAAAATAATATACCTGTCAAATAACATTTTGTAAAATATTGTTTTTACAGTCATGGGCAAGGACAGGGGGGGGGGCACATTTATGTCCAGGGTGTGTCAGGCCTGCAGCAGTACCTGAGCACAGCATCACCTTCGCTGACAGTGACTGTTAACTTGTTTACTGGGCGCCCAGTAAGATATACTGAGTTACTGGTGTGTGATTTTACTGAGCTTACGGATCAGACAGGGTGCATCAAATGTTCGGGTGTATGAAGTTGATATAAACCCGAGTGTGTGTGTGGGTGTGTGTGTGTGTGTGTGGGGGGGGGGGGGGGGGGGGGGGGGGGGGGGGTCTGACTGTGCCTCGAATGCAATTGGAAGGAAATATATATACCCTCATTTCAGCAAATGCAGGGTAACACGCTCACTGACCAAACATCTAACCTCCCATGTACACTACTTATATTAAATATGTAAATATTATACGATAACACTGTCATAAAACATTAATGTGGATATTAATATTAATATGTCCGACTGCTTGCACTGTCAGCTGCCTATTAAAATTAAGCGGTAATTTTCCGATGTCTTCGATCAGCAAGACGTCACTTTATCTCTGAACTTTATCGCGGATCTTTTTGCTTATTCGCATAAAGGGGCGATGCTTATTGGGTGCCGCGCGCGCGCACACACACACACACACACACACACACACACACACACAATGTCGTGTATACACTGCGAGTACCAAGGGGCGGTCGCAGCCTCCGGAGGAGAGGAACGAAAACAGGAAATGAATTCTTTCTCCCGACTCGGACATGCAGGCAGCCTGTGTCCCGGCTCTCACACGGCCGCAGAGAACTCGTCCGACGCAGTACTGCGGTCAGTACGGAGAAAATCTCTCCTCCGTATTTGCCAAACATACACTGCATCAGCCACCCCGGTAAAAGCATAAAACAGCCTAAATAACACGAGATACGCAGACCGACAAGACAAATGAAAGCCACGAAAACATTATAAATGGATGACCGGTTTCATGTTAAACACATTACAAGGTAAATTGTATATAACTGACCAGATCTGTATGATAAACACATTCTTGCCTGGAGGATAATAGAGACACTTTATTTCACTAACGTGAAAACTGCTTGGGATCAGTGATCGTCACAATAGAACTTATTAGAACTCTATGGAACTCCGAAAAATACACAGAAAGCAGATAGGGAAATAATTAAAGGTCAGAAAAGTTTTTCCATAAAAATACATCACACCTAAAAAACTACAAGTATATTGTATATTCAAAGCAAGGTGAGAGTGGCGTTGGATCACCAAGTAAGATATTCAGAGTAAAAGTGGACACCATTATTTAGTAAATAATTTTATAACAGCTAAGGAGTGACATGAGATTTAATCTTATCAAGCACATCCTGTCATCTTGTCAGTTTAGTGTCCTAATTTCAACACATACCCCTGAGTTTAAGAGAATTTATCCACTAAATCAGTGTCTCTGAATGCAGTCCTTAGGGACCCTCAGACGGTCCATGTTTTTGCTCCCTCCCATTTCCCTGACAGTTGGGATGGAGTAATAACGTGGATCTCCTGGGGGTCCCCGAGGATTTCTTTGAGAAATACTGTACTAGATCATTCCCTGTACTGTTTATACCATTATATCCACATCGAAAACCTCATATAAGCAGATTAATTCTAGAAAAAGGCCAGACCTCATGAATGTATTGTGATTTTGTAAGTTTTGATATTAAGCTTAATATCTGTAGGCAGGAACTTTCCGATAACCAGGAGCTGGCAGTGAGAAGTGACTTCAGACCGTCTGCACAGCCGGTCTATAACGCGGACGCTTGGAGGGGCTGTCCTCTCTCCCCTCCCTGAGTGCATCTCCCAAAGTTTCTCCCAGTGAAGCCCCTTCCTGACTTTAACTAGACCCCCTGCCCATCTGTTTTACACATTAGCTGTGTCCGGAAGCCGGGGTGTAACGCCGCTTTGCCCCAGTAGCTGCATGCCCTTCGGTTTTACAGCAAGCGATGGACACCAGAGACAGCAGTGGACAAAACACAAGACAGGCATCTGACTGAGCTCCAGTCTGAGTAATTACAGCTGCACACTGACACCCCACCCCCCAGCATGTCATCAGACACTCATAATTGCTCTGTATATGTTTTCTGAAGGTATAGCTCTCTTTTGCTGCACTTTAAGAGAAATGCTTCATTTAACACTAGTGAGGCTAGGGATCTGTGTCAGTAATTGGAAGGTTGTTGGTTTGAATCCTGTGAATTGATTCTACTCCATTGGGCCCTTGAGCAAGGCCCTTAACTTGCAGTTGCTTTGGCCTGGGTATGACGTTCATCTACATCCAGCCCTAGAAGGAGGTCCTCTAACTTACAGGGAATAACTTGGGGGCTGGTGGTAGGATTGGCACTCCAGTCTCCAGAAAAAAAATGACACTGGTCCATTTGGACTAGTGTGGTGCTGAGGTATCACCTGCTACATGGCTGCACTCAGATTCGCATCCCTGAGGTGGTGGGTGTGGCAACATACTGTAATCAGTGCATGCTCCTTACCTACGTGCAACTGTTACCACTGATGGTAAATATATTGCTCTGGGATGGACTGGCACCCCATCCAAGGTGTCCCCTAACCTCATGCCCTGTAATATCTTGTTCAAGAAATCCCCTGCCCTGTGTTTGTGGCTATGGAAGATGGATGGATTTCTAATAGAATACACAGACACTTAAATATTGATTTGTTTCTGATTGATAGGATATGCAGGTGAATTGGCGCTAGATGTTAAAACATGACAAAAATCTTTTTGGATGTTTGTAACGCGTGCCTGCTTATGATTTTATGACAGTAGATATATATTTACTGTAAAAGTCACATTCTTAATGCATGCTGTCTGTTCGGTGACTTCAAGGGAATTTTTAAAGGTTCTGTGTAAACCCTTGTCACCATTCAACAGTCTACTGCCAGGTGTGTATATAATCTGTAACACAAAAGTAAGGGGCAATGACTGACCTTCAGTGAAACAGGAGAAACAAACTCGACTCACTGATGAGTTATTTGGATTAAGTAGGAATGCCATTTAATCTTGTAAAGCTGTAGCAACTTTCACCTGCATCTCTTACCTAATGTGGGCTTTGCTAAGTCATCTGTGTTTTAAAGCAGTGATTGTGAAGGGTCTTTGCACTATGACCCAGGTGTGCATTGGATCGTGGCTTTTTGCGTGCTCTTTAGTAAAGCGTGTTAGTAGCGCCATCTAGCGGTGAATTGTCTTAAATTTCTGAACAATTCAAGTTAAAGATTAAATGGTATTTTATTTGCAAATTGTACGGGCGCCTAGGAGTTTTCAAGTCTCATCTCACTCTTCCATGAAACATCACAGTATCAATACTGAGGAACCGATCTGCCCAATACTGCTTTACAACGAACATATGTTTTTGTGCTTCCGTAGTTCCGCAACCGCATTCCTTTAAATGAGTACAGTGATTCTTAAATGAAGAACATACACATGTTGTTTTCTGTCTTGTTTTAATGTATATTATAGTCTTTACATTCATTTGGCAGCACAAAGACAAAAATGCACGCGGCTTTAAAAATGCACAAATAACCGCAGCCTCTGTACAGTACGAAACGTGAACAGTGGACGACGCAGTGCCAACGCTTTAAGTACTTTTAAAAACCACATGATGTGTTATTTCCTGACGAAATTACAGTCCTGTTGATTTACATTAATGCTTTACATTCATTTTAGGAACGCAATAATTGTTTTTTTTTAAGTTAACATACAAATTCTGCTGTTAATAAATGGTCTGTAATTTAAGGCCATTTAAGCAATATTAAAGGTACTTTGTCAGAAGTACTGAGAAAAATAAAAATAATACCGTACTGGAACAGGGCAAACTGGCCACACAAACATAATGTAACAGTAATGTAGTTTACAATCTGAGTATCCTGCTTCACTGGATCATATATCCAAGATCGTCTTGCCACGTTGTTTAGTAAAGACTATGTGTAAATGATGTAGGGGATGTTAACACTGCTACAGAGGTCCCAAAAAATGATTAAAATCCAGCAAGAGGAAACGGGGTGGGCCAATCATGACCCCAGTAATCATCGTGCCACCCACCTCCTCAAAAATGTGCAAACTATAAGTAATAATTAAAGTCAAGGAGTCTCCGACTTCTAACAAGTGGAATGTGGACTCCTGGCTGTTCTTGGACGACACGGCGACCACTGTGCTAGGATAATTCTGCCTTTTTGTCATATATTGTATTTGAATGATATGGGAAGGTAAATCCCACCTACATGAAATTTGACTTATGTATTTGTGCAACTGATTATTTACGTCAGTCGAGAGCTGCCTGAAGTGCACAAAGCGGAAAGGCGTAGGATATAAGTCACTGGGATATAAAGCCTCCCCCCCAGAGTGTATACGTCTAAGCGACGGCGCTGGTCTGGACCCAGGTCAGCACAGCTGAGGAGCGTCTCGCTGGGTCGGAGCAGCAGCGTGCGGGTGGAGCTCACGGGGGGGGGGACCAGGCCAGCTATGTCTGCAGCTCCAGGAGGAGGCTTTTCTCCCGCGATCGTTCCACCTCATCTACGGACGCATGGGCCTCCTGCAGCTCCCGCAGGACGCTGAAGAACCTGCCGATCCCATCTGGCTTTGCTGGACCTGGAAGGTATGACCCAAGCTGTGACCCGTGTGCTTCTGCGCATGCTAAAAACATCAGTGGGGAATGTCCGGGGGCAGCATTCACATTCATTCATTCAGCAGATGCTTTATGCAATTGAGTGGGTGGAGCCAGGCAGTCCCTGGAATAACTGAGTGTTAAGTGTCTTACTCAAGAGCATCACTCTGCCAACCCCGAGATTTGAACCAGTAACCTTCCCATCACAGGCAGGATAGATTATACTCTGACCCTATGCTAGATAAGCAGTATGGAAGACGAATGGAAATTTTAAACAGAATGGGGTGTTAGTCGGTGTGTTTGAATTCAACATCTTTACCATTATCTTCCATCACCTGGACCTTCTCTAGGTATTTCTCCCTTAAAAGGAACGGCAGAACATTCAGTCATCATCAGTCAAGTCATGGCGTAGGAACCATATAAACAGTATCAGCTGTCACTCATTTCATAACTGATGCATGCATTGAAAACGCAGAGATACCTCATTACTTGCTTGACCCCAATCAGATGTCGGAAAATTAGTTGACTTTCCAAATCAGGATCCAGTGGGTCATACCATTCCTGGAGGGTGACCCCGTGTCGAGTTTTATCACATCCTACATCTGGTTAGAGGACAGCCAACACCAATGTCAAACACAGACCAAACATTCAGTCCACCGTTTGAATAAAAGGGCCACAGGTGGCTGCAGTACCAGCTTTGTCCTTTTGGTGGCAGCAGCTCCACTTGTCTCCCTTATAAATTCCGGGGTGATAGGAGCTCATGGTATCTGTGTTGTGAATGCAAGCTTTCCTTAATGCTGACAGCCACTGGTTCAGCTCATTGACGCTCTAGAGAAGCAACGTCACGGTAAAGTGTTTAGGGACCAGCCACAGAGCTGAGGAGGCATCACTGCTATAGCAGGTGTCTCTAATCAGGTTACCTTGCAATCCAGGTAGAGGGTCTCCATCTGGCCGTTCTCCTCAGAGGAGATAATCTGCATGACATTGGCACTTCCAAAGCTCTTCTCTTCTACCTTCTCCACCGCTTTGATCTTCGGCAAGGCAATGAAAGAGCTTTTCTGCAAAAAAATAGTAGCAGCTGCAGGAGAGACAATGTAAAACCGACGGCCATCTTCCACAGCCTCTGGAACTTTCAGGGCTCATGTGTTCATGGGAGGTTCTCCTTAAGCTGCTGATGCGGTGAAATGCAGAACCGCACCTTTGATACACTGATGGTGAGATCCAGACCACCTCCACCAACCGGCTCAGATCTTCAAATCTCAACGTCAAGAAACATGGCCGGCATTTTTTTTTCTGATCTGGCAAATGAATACTGATTCCCACATGAATGCCCCCTACCGCCATATTTTACTGGATTTACTGGTAAAAGCACAAAAAATAAGTAATTCTGTTTATGTGTTGATGGAGGACTGGTAAATCACCTACACACACTGAGGTCTGACTGTGGTCTCACATTGTCTAAGCTAATGTTCACTACAGTCTCTGGGAAGCTGAGTCCTGCCATCCTCTCTAAAGCTGGAATGTCGCCTGAGACCTGACATTTCTGTTACAAATTAGCCATGGGCTCTATGCAGCATACTTTGTCCTCCTTTGTGTTTTTCTCTCAGCTGAAAGTAAAGGAGGACAAATGTTTTCATTAACAACTGCGGTCAGGCATGGATCGGTCATGACTTTGTAGAGCAGGAACACCACAGACAGTCGCATCGTTCATTAATGGACAAACCGGCCAAGCACTCATGTCAATCATCTCATGTCAGTACAAGACAAACTGTTGAATTAGAGACTCACAATAATGCAAAGATTTCATTAATGGGGTAGAAATGTTTGTCCAAAGAAAAATTTTTGAAAGATCAGGGTCAGCCAGACCCTGTAGCAATTGGTGGTTAAGGTCCTTCGTTGGGAACCCAATGTGAAATTATTCTGCCAACTCAGGGATTTAAATTGGTGACCTTCCGGTTACAGACAGTGTCCAAACACACCGAAACACCCATCCTTTTAAAATCTGACCAGAAGTCACATGGACAAGCATCCACCTTCTAATCAATAGTATTAGGATCACTGAACTGTTTTGTGGTCAAATGAATAATGAGAAGAGTCACAGAGTAGGCTAACTGCATTCACCCAAATGACCTCATTCCTGTCCCCCTCCCCCAGCCCCACCTTGGAGTGCTGTGTCTTCGCATAGGACAGGGTGTCCTTGCCCAGGGTGACAAAGTATTTCCTGAAGGGCGAAGCCATCAGCATGCACTTGTCCTTGGTCCTGTGCAGGAGCAGGAACCCCTCCTTCTCCATGGAACCACACTGAAGACCCACCTGAGCCTGTCTACCTGGGTCTAAAGCACAGTGACATTGAATACAGAGGACAACATTCACAGTAATGCAAGGAAGACAGCATTCACAGTGATGCAAGACGGACAGCTTTCACAATGATGCAAGGAGAACACTGTTCACAATGATGCAAGGAGAACACTGTTCACAATGATGCAAGGAGAACACTGTTCACAATGATGCAAGGAGAACACT
>JAABNY020000108.1:30483865-30494524 GCA_015164015.2 Brevimyrus niger | reverse complement strand
GTTCACAATAATGCAAGGAGGACAGCATTGACAGTGACGCAAGGAGGACGGCATTCACAATGATTCAAGGAGGACAGCGTTCACAATCATACATGGAAGACAGTGTTCACAATGATGCACGAAGGACAGCATTTATAAGCCACACAGTCTTTTCTGAAGCCCTGATTTTGGGGCTGGCTTGTGGTACAGAGCTGCTCACCAGCTGCATTGCTCTTGGGCTTAAGGATCTTGTGACGATTTTAGACATGAACAATATGTAATAGATCTTGTGATGATTTTAGACATGAACAATATGTAATAGATCTTGTGATGATTTTAGACATGAACAATATGTAATAGATCTTGTGATGATTTTGGCGTTATGGGAATTCACAGGAGAAGACTATGGGGGTCCTCACCTTCCCTGTCCTCGAAGCTGACCAGCTGGGTGATGAAGTCCTTCAAGTGATCGATGCCCTGTTGGATTGTGGGCTGCAAGGGAACCATCCACGGTTCTTTGGAGCAGCAGGCCAAGGTGTCCAGATTGCCGATGGTCTGTATGGCCTGAGAACACAGGACTGCAACTGTGGAGACGGGAAGGCCGCCACTTCCGGAAAGCTCTTACGATGTGAGGGGCCCAGGCCCGCAGTGGGACACGTGCTTCCTCACCTTGGCAAGCAGCAGAAGCGTGCGGCTGGTGCGGGCGTCCGCGTGCTTCTCCCGCAGGTGGAAGAGCTTGGGTGACATAATGGCCGGAGAGATGAAGCGCAGACACAGGAAGCTGGTGACAGCGATGAACTTCACCTTCTGCAGGGGATACAGAATGAAGGGGAACTGAGTTTCACTCACGCTCATAAACACCGCTCTCCTTTAAAGTCAGGTCACAGATAGTGTTAGATAATGGCTGGGAAAGCGCTGGAGAGTCAATGGGAGACTCTGAGACAAGTTAGAGAAGAATCAAAAAATGAGAGAAGGGGTAAGTCCCTGGAGGGAAATGCTCCAAGGAAACACTAGTACCCCAAACATGGAAGTGGTTTGTGGCTCAGTGGTTTAGCACATTGTGCCTATGATCAGAAGTCGCATTCAAATGCTTTGGTCGGCAGAGAGATTTTGCTGTTGGGCCCCTGACCAAGGCCCCTAAACCCCAGTTGCTGAAAGGAACTGTCTGATCCTGCTTTGTCAAACATATTTCATATAATAAATGTAAACATGGCTTTCCCAGCCCGCTCGCCCTGTACTCCTCCATGGCCCACTCATCCTGTACTCCTTCCTGGTACTCCTACCCAGCCCACTTGCCCTGTACTCCTCCATGGCTCGCTCATCCTGTATTCCTTCCTGGTACTCCTCCCCAGCCCGCTCACCCTGTACTCCTCCATGGCCCGCTCATCCTGTACTCCTTCCCAGTTCACTCACCCTGTACTCCTCTCCAGCCCACTCACCCTGTATTCTTCCCTGTACTCCTCTCCAGCTCGTTCACCTTGTACTCCTCTCCAGCTCACTTTCCCTGTACTCTTCCCTGTACTCCTCCCCAGCCCGCTCACCCCCTACTCCTTCCCTGTACTCCTCCCCAGCTCGCTCACCCTGTACTCCTTCTCCGTACTCCTCCCTAGCCAACTCACCCTATACTCCTTCCCTCTAATTCTCCTCAGCCTGCTCACCATGTACTCCTACCCTGTATTGCTCACCAGCCTGGTCTCTCTGTATTCCTTCCCTCTACTCCTCTCCTGCCTGCTCACCCTGTACTCCTACCCTGTACTCCTCTCCAACCCACACACCCTGTATTCCTACCCTGTATTACTCCCCTGCCTGCTCACCCTGTACTCCTTCTCAGGGAAATGTTCCTGCACTCGCTGGTAGAGTCTCCGGAAGGCATGACGAAGCGAGGGGGGGCAGTGGGCTGCCGATTGGACAATGGTGTGCAGCAGTTCGGCAAGGTAGGACTGCAGATGGGTGGAGCTCTGCTGGATGACGTCGGCCTCAGTATGTGTGCGATGCAGTCCAGTGCACCTGTACACAGTGGGTTTTAGTTATGTACACAATGTTGGGTTTTTCATTTAATTTACATCAAATTGACCAATTCAAAAGGAAACCTCTAGAACAGGTGCAATAATCTCACCCAGCATCTTTCAGCTCCACCTTGTTGGGGTCCAGCTCAACATACTTCTTCTCATCGAAGATCCTGTTGATGGTGGGAGCCAGAAGCCGGTGAAGGTACTGCATGCCTGCCACCTACAGGCAGATGGGTAATATGACAAGTATGAGCTGGGAGGCAGCATCTTGCAGACAGAAAATTAAGTCAAGAGGAGTGAGGAACCTTCAAAAATGACTCCATGGACTTTGAAGCCAAAGAGTTGCTCCGAAACAAGGTGTTGGGCTCAACTGAAAGATAAATGAAAGTAAATCACATTGAAAGCATGGAAAGGAAAAGGTCATTTAGCACATCCAGGAGATTTAACTGTGAAGTATTAGTGTATTTTACCTTCACTAATGCTGAGACCTCTGGACTTACCAGTCTTCTCCAGTTCTAGTTTGAATAGAACATCGAGGAAGTCTTCCACTAATCCCTGACCCAAGAAGAGCTTGACAAGGTTAGTAGCTACTTCCTGTCGATTATCAGCAGTCGTGGTCTCGTCGATGAGCATCATCAAGTCTGGCAAGTTGCCCTAGGACAATCACAATAAGAGCTATATGATCTAACTTACAAACTACCATGTAAAGATCACAGTGAAAGTTCTACGTGGTCATGCAGAATCATTAAGATATTCCAAAATTCAGCAATACAAAGAGAATTTTTATAATTAATCAATTAATAAAAACTACAATAAACCATGTCTGAACTGGTCATATAGCTACAGTTTTGTTTACTTTTATCTTTCTTAAGTGAATTGTACTAAAGAGTCGCAAAGAGAGGTGAGATGTGTCGTTTACGTTGAGGTTGGTGCCCACAGACTGACACAGAAGTTCCACCAGAGGGCGGTAGCGGCTAGAAGGCAGCACTGTCTCGTCCCTGAGCCGGAGCTGCAGCCTCAGAGAGCCCAGAGTTTGCCTGCAGTAAAGACAGACACCATTAGCTGCCCCCGGTAGGTCCGACTCACCCCCCTTCAAAAGATGCAGGATACAAGAATCCAATGTTCACCATCAGTCAAACCATGGATTTTTGGGGGCTCCCCAAGATCTGGGTTCCCTGTTGGCCACAAACAGTCACTAACACTACACTACTGTAGATATTGAATAAATGTTTTCCTTATTTAGGAGATGCTGAAGCACGCATGTTCCGTTAACCAGCTAGCTAGCTGCGATCTGGCTCTACTCATTAGCTGTTATCTGAGGTAAGCCAATATCATACTGGTAGACTGAAGAAACACACCGTGGTCATTCTTTTTGCAGAAGCGTGGTGGAACATGAAATGAAATGACTGATCTAGGTCCAACTGAGGTGACACTGTGACAAGGCTCTAAACTGGAGTTGAGAAAACCTGAAATACTTCAGGAAAACATTCAGGTGCAGGAAGGTACAAAAGTAATAGCTGTTTTGGACTGTGGATCACATTTCTGGTGCTGTAAATGAGTAAGCAAGAGCAGATCTAATGAAAAGTGTTAGAAAATGGGGAAAACTGACAACATGAGAGATTATTATTCTCTGGAGAAAAACCTGTTAACCTAATCCTCCTGGTCGCACGTATGTGAGTGAACTTCCCAGTTAGCAGGCCTGCCTCACGGAGGAATTAGTATGCGTCTGTGAGGATGATGATTCAGAGGAGGGTTCCTGGCGAGAGTCACACACAGCTAGTCAGTCACCAGCAGGGGACAGATGGAGGCTGATAGAATGGCTGGGTGAAGATAAACTGAGAAAAAGAGAGCAAAACAACAGCTCGACTGGCTCAGAAGAGGAAGAGGATACAGCCAAGCAGCGAGCGATTAAGCCAGCTTAGTGGGGGAATGTTCTCTGGGTCCACTGACACCATTTAATGGCCACCACTCAGACAACTCATGTGTATGGGGCCCCCTGTTGGCCACAAATAGTTAGTACATTAAGTCACTTTTTGAGTAGGGCCCTGGAAACAACAAATCCCCTCAACCCCTAAAAGAAGCTGATTGGCCTCTTCGCCTGACTCAGTCTGACAGTTTAATGATGTCGGTATAAAACGATGCAATGCTGGGGTGACCGATAGCACACAATGACCGACATTAAAGCTGAGAGTCACAGGAAAACGTCTTTGCAAATGAACATACGCACATGTCCTACTAAGAACCCTGATTAATGATACACTGTTGGTTATTGATTGAACTATTATTTTATTTCTTTAACGGTGATTGCTGTATGACAGCCCCCCCCCCTCCCCCCCCCCAAAGCCCTGCTCGGTAAGTCTTAATGCCAACACCCCCCACGCACAGTCTTGGCAGATAATCATTTTTCCCACCCAACAATTCAGAGCTGGAGCTGAGCCCACTCTATGAAATAACTCCATTTCAATCAGCTGCTGCTGGACTGGCTCTTAAAGAAAATGGCGTTTAATATCTGCGTTATTTAGAGCAGATAGCTGGCAGAGATGTCTGAGACAGAGAAAAGGATTCGCATACGAAACCAACCCAGAAAACATCGGGATTCTGGTTTCTTTTCTTTTTATTTCAGGTTTGAGTGGCAGGGGGCCGTTTGTGTGATAATGTGTTTTTTCTGTTTCTAAAGCTTTTCTATTATATAAAATATTGCTCAGCATCTTCTGCACTTTCTTCTAAATTTCGATCCTCTTATTACTTCTGTTTTACTTCTTTCAGCCTACAATTGGACTGGAGGGTAATGTCCACCATATTTTACTTCCTCTGCCGCCCCCTAGAGGATGGGCTCCCTCTTTGAGTCTGGATGCTCCCAACGTTTCTTTCTTCTAGGGAGTTTTTCTTTGCTACTGTCGCCTCTAGCTTGCTCACTGGGGGCTTCGGGCAGGGATAATATAATGCGCTTTGGGACAATATAATGTTGTAAAAATGCACTATACAAATAAAGTTGAATTGAATTGAATTGAATTGAATTGAATTTACCACCTTGTGTCTGTACCCTACAGGCTCCCTGCAACCCTGGATAGGACAAATGTTTTCAGAAAATGGATGGATGAATTGAATTGAACTGAACTGAACGGAGTTGAATTGAATTGAATCTTTAACAGGATAAAGCTACAGATGGGAATATGGCTGTCTGCCGACATGGGATGGCACAGAGCTACATATGCAGATTGAGGCAGCAACAATGGTGATGCAGCTCCAGAGAAAACTACTCAGGAAGCGACGCCGCACGTGGCACAAACGTACCTTCATCACCAACTCCTCAACTCAGCAGCCATTCAGCTTGCGACCTACCGAATCTCAGTACCAAAACTGTCTGTGCTGAAAACACCGACGGAACAACACCTGAGGACTCACTCGGGCTGGGGCTGGCTGTGTTTGGGCTTATCGGGACCTAGCCGGAACCAGGCATCCTCCTGCTGTATAGCAAACTGCAGCTTGTTAATGCTGAATAGGACCTGGGGAAGAGGAACACCGCAAGTGAGTAAGTAGGAGACCGTACCCCAAGCAGCTCAACATGGAACTCTTTCCCAGCCTTTATCATGCAGGCAAAATAGGTAATGGATTATAATAACGGAATATTATACTACTCTTTACTCCAAGGGGATCAATAACTCATCTATTAGTAATAGTAGTAATAGGAGTAGTAGTAGTAGTAGTAGCAACAACAGTAGTAATAATAGCAGTAGTAGTACACTATTGACTATATCAGGGGTACTCAGTGATTTTTTCTATCATTTCGTCAGTGACACAAAGGTCCAATGCCCCCAATAACATCTTTTCCGGGGGGGCTAGTCCTGATTAACCCTCTGGGGTCTAGGGGTAGGAAACACACTTTCACTGACTGGGGCATGATCACACACTTCTGCAAATGTCATAAACTTAATTCATGGGAAATAAATTATTTCTTATGTATTTATTTTGCCATTACACTCGTCTTTATTTTAATGCATATAGTAAATATGTGAGATTTTTGTTAAGATTGTAATTTGCTGTACATCAAAGTATAGACCTTGCAAAATGCAGTTTGGAACACCTGCAGAAACATTATAAAAGTACATAGTAAGCAATATTGGCAGTTTGTTTTGATCCCAGATATCTGATCACCACAGTCTTGGCTACATGAAGATGACTAAATGGTGTAGTTGCAACATTCATTTGGATAAATAAATAACATAAAGCTAACTCATGCTACTATTTCTGGCCCCTTTCATAAAATATGTAGCAACTTTCATGTTTTTGAATGTGCCATTGTCACCTGGCCACGTCCCTACCCCCCTTTTATGGTGCTGATTGGGATGTTTTTGGATGTTTTTGGGATGTTGCGCTGTTAACCAGATGCGAATGGGATTTGAATACGTGCGAATTTAGAATGTGAATAGCGATGCTCAGGTGAGGCCGCTACTCGCTACTACAAGCCCCCGATGCAGGTAAAACGAAGTAAGATGACATGGTTTACTTTTTTGCCGATTTAATCTAATTTGAAAAAACTTTAATACTTACGACAATAGACGTTTTGAAAAGAAGACAGATTACGGATTTAGCCAGCGTTTTTTTTTCATGATTTTACATTAAGATTTCAGCGAGATATAAACTGAAATAGACGCGAAAAGTACTCTGCGTCGCCGACGATGCACTCGACCCCAGAGGGTTAAATGGTGCTTCAGTCCAGATAGCAGTTGGACCCCTGGACTATACTGTTACACTATGGATCATAATAAAGGCGATATAGCATGACACACAGTCTGGTCACACTGCACTTCAGCAGTAACACAGAGGCTTCTCACCCTGCCCAGGAAGTCATTCTTGCTGACCAGGTCCCAGTCCCACACCTCCACGCTCAGGGGGGTCTCCCCAGCGCCCTCGTCTATCTCGAACTCAAAGCTCTCATTCCAGCGAGGGTAGCAGGACTTTTTAATGACCTGTTCAGGGCAGGAAAAGCAGAGAAGCATCTTAGCGTCTTGTGACCTGCAAATGAATCCAGGGGTCACACCATCATACTGGGGGCCCACAGGGACGAGCAGGGGGTCCCCCATCACACCAGGGGCCATAGTAACCAGCAAGGCCCCCCCACCACACAGGGGTCCACAGTGACCAGTACAGGGCTGCCCCATTATGCTGGGGGCTGCAGGAACCAGCAAGGGGTCCCCCATGGAACTGGGGGCCATGGTGACCAGCAAGGGTCCTCCCCGTCACGCTGGCGGCTGCAATGACCAGCAGAGGGCTCCCCCATTACACTGGGGGCCACAATGACCAGTAGAGGGTTGTCTCATCAGGCTGAGGACCACAGTGACCAGCAGGGGGCCACCCTGTCATGCTAGGGGCCACCAGCTGGCTTACCGCCGTCTCATGGGTTTTCCCATTGCAGCGCACTCTGACGAAAGGGTCTGACGCCCCATTGCGATCCTTCCTGGCGAGGTCTCTGGAAGAGGAAGCAGACATATCAGCTGACCTGCTTGTCCTATGCCAGGCCATGGGGTCTAGATGCTTAGCAGACACACAAAAGCAGGGTCAGCCAATTGCTACAGCGATTTGGGGTTGTGGTTCTTGCTCAGGGCCAAACTCTGCTCAGGGAGGAAAATGTCATTAGCAGCAACAGTATAGCATAAAAACGGTCATCATCAATGAAAGGTTTGCTCACCTGGCTTCCAAGACATGGCATCGCAGGATTTTGGCATCGCCTTTGCCCAGCACCGATATCTGGAGGTGAATCTCACCCTGGACCTCCTCATCTGGGTCGATCTCTGTCAGGTTCACCCAACCGTCCACACCTACAGAAACATACACATTTCCATAACCCAGCAAACAACAGTGCCACCTGATGTCGACCAAAATCTGGGAAGAGTCCTTCTGCAATCCAGCTGCGTGAGCTGAACCTGCATGTCCAGATGGAAGAGCCTCAGCTTCTTCTGATTAATATACCAGTCTTCCTGAGGCCTGTTACAGTTTGCTGCCCCATGGAGAGGGACAAAAATAAATCCTGCACAGCTGATCTGAGTAGTTTTTCCCACAAAGTCGGGTGGAAAATGCCGGCAATGCCTTTTGTTAATGCTTCCTGGAGCCTGAGCGAAGTCCAGCTTTCCGGTGAGTAAAGCAGGCCTGCAAACCCGTCTCAATGCATAATCCGCCTCTACTTACCGCTCACTCCAATTTACCCCAGAGCATCATGGAAATCACCCCCAAATCTTGCGAGAAATGTCTCACTCCATTTTATAAAAGCATCTCATCTAGGACTTTCTGCTCAAAAAATTATGAGGTTTGTGTTTTTCAAAATTTTGAAACTAAAAACCACCTAATTTTAAAAACGCTTAATTGCAACAGAACCCATGGCCCAGTATATATACACAGTTATTATAAGTTATTAGATGAATAATAATGTAGGATCTTCCTGGTTCATCAGCCCCAGATCTCTCCTGTTACCACGGTAAACTTCATGTTGGTGGTGGGCAGCCTTGGGCGACTGTGATCAAGATAGAAATAGTACCCTCGTCCATGCAGAGACCAGCCTTCCAGAAATACTGAGTGTTTCTTAGTATGTGTACTTGACCATACTTGTGTTCTCCTGTACTCATTTTACATCAACTTCTATTGCTGAAGACCAGCTCCAATACTCAAGAACACAAGTACAGAAGACAGTAAAAATCCCTGGATGTCGGTCTTGCTCCGCCCCAGATATCAAGGATCCATTGGTTGCATTCTCACTGAAGGAGAACAATCCCATAATTCACTGCGCCACAAGTTTGTTCTTGAGAGGCAAGACAGCAAGACCAGTCTTGCCAAGGCCTCAAGGATGTGCTTTGTGTTCTTGGTATTGAGAAGCACCCACTGTCCAAGGGGCCTCTCCCAAACTTAGGATAGGTAGCTAATTACAAGCTGGCTTTTGTTCAAACCAACCAATTCCGTATAAAGAGTCAAAGTCACAGAGTACTAAATAACTGTTTTTTTAAAACAAAATCCTGGTTTGGATTTTGCTTATTGCACCTGAAATGTCTGACTCTAGTTATATTGACTCTCAAATCAGATTTTTTTTCCCTTAACGTGACCCTAATACTCCATTGCATTATTGAAAGTAAAAAACACAGAGTCCATATTGACTTGTGTCTTTACCAGAATGATGAGTACTGTCTACTTCCTTTCTGAGGTCCTGTGAGATTTCCTAGAATGATGAATTTTGTCAAAATGAATAACACCAAGCTTTACAGATTCCTCACCTGTAGTGTAGTTAGGCAGACTAGGAAAATGTGCTCGGTTTAAACTGTTATGTTATGTCAACATGACGTGTGTGAGTTTAAGATGGTTTTCACAACTATTAACTTTCTACAGAGAAACTATGCTAGTCTACCTAGGCATGAAAACACAGGCTAAGCGCATGAGCTCAGTTTAAAGTGTTACGTCGTGGCAATGTGCTGCATGTGTGGGACGTTAAGGAGCTTTTCATGCATAGCAAGGTGCTTTGTTGTCTGTACACCAGCACTGTGTATCAGTCAAAGGTCTCCTCCATAAATATGTTCAAACACGGAGCCGGTGAGATGCGACACTGCATAACCTTTAGCGGGTCAGACCCGCCACTTCAAAAGGGCAGCCGGCCTCGCCCCCTGACCCCGGACCACTTCCTGCCTGCGTGGGTGTTAAGGAGACACAAGTCATGGGCCCATCCACAGCTCAACCGTAAGCAGAGCCCAAGCAGGCGGCAGACGGTGTAAGCGAGTCCCTCCCTGTGCAGATCTGGGAAGATTCCGGCAAGATCTCCGATTGCTTTCGTGGCAGGGAGTTAGAGGAAGATGGGGCCTTTAGAAAAATCTGATCCAAAGCTGGGACTTTGAAACGATGCTGCTGAGATAGTGTAGCGGGTCGGGCCTCATGAGTGTGAAGGACAAGGAGCTCCTTTGCTGGCTTAAGGTCAGATTCTGATTGTCAGCTAACAAATTAAGCAGAATCAGAAGAAGTGTCACCTTTGCTCGAGTGGCAAACGGCGGGAAGGATGTCTTCCTCTCAAGCTGCATTGGAGGGGGGAGGGGGCGCAGTGACTAAGACCCCCCCCTCCCCCAGGTCACAGTAACACCCCCCACTGTGCTCCGTGACTCAGTCCCCTTTAATGTCCTGACATGCGCACCTCCCCCCCACAGTGACTCACCCCCCCACCCCGGTCGATGGTGGCCGCTTGATCAGTCGAGATCAATCTGCTGGAAAGGCCTGGGTGCCTTTAACCCCTGAGGGAACAGGACAAGTGAAGGTTCAGAAGAATCTCTGAGGGGCCCCTGGATGCCTCTGCGGTGACTGCATGTGCCTGGTGTTTATGCTGCAGATCAATGGACTCATTCCACACCGTCACTCTGGGGGGCTGTCCTCACCTTGGGGCTTGGCAACAAGATCCTCCTTACTGAAGGACACCTTCCCGATGACGTCATCTCGGCTGGTGGGGGGGCACAAGATTGATAAGCTGATGGAGCATGCTGGAGATCTGAGGTCACTGTCCACATTCAGGTCACTCTGACCAAGTTATAAAGCTACATCAACCTATAGAAGATGGAGTAAAGTACCTAACCTGTGCATGCAGGTATCTATCTATCTATCTATCTATCTATCTATCTATCTATCTATCTATCTATCTATCTATCTATCT